>PVIJ01016924.1:0-31155 GCA_004024925.1 Scalopus aquaticus | reverse complement strand
GAGGACACCTTCACGTGGGTGCTCTCGACACTGACCCCCCCACCCCCCGCCCCCAGCCACCGTCCTCTCCTCACGCGCTGCCCGATGGCGGGACTTGATCAAATGCAGCCGCGATTCCACAGACACAGAAAGAAGAAAGCCCGTCACAGCCCCGTGTGGGGTCTCCTCCCCGTCCCTGACTGTCCACAGAGCGCTGACAGGGGGCTCCGCCCTAGATGTGCTAACTAGCACACTTAGTTTGAACGCATTTCATCCTTTTACAACAAACACCACTCATTCCCTGCATCCATCTGTCCTCTTAACAGACGGACATGTCTCTCTACCCAGGGAGTCACTGATTTTATACCCACGTTAGTTCTACTGACTTAATGGATCCTATGGGAGTAAGATATTTCCTTCATGATGATATTTATTCTACCGATCTGGAAGTTAAAGTCCTCTTCAAAATGAGCGATCTTTCAAATTGATCCTTTTCAGGTACTAAGGTCAGAGGACCTCTTTTCTGAGTACAGAATCATTGAACAAAAGCTACACATCTCCCTAATTACAAAAATGTCCTTTGGTCAGTGAGGAAGGTGACAATACAGAACCCTCGCATTCCCTGGACTCAAAATTTTTAGGTGTGTGACTCAATGAATATGAGAGATGATCTTCCAGAACAGGAGACATGGAAACACAGGGTGATACATTTACCCTTCAAGAGCTGATGGAACAAGAGAAGAGTGTCCTGGTGCTGATTTAACACCAAGATGTTTGCAGGGACCGGCCAGGGGCCTTCCTGCACTACTTTGGGGACAGCCTGGTGGATTGGAGGTCTGTACGTCACCTAACAAAGTCACTCCACTGCTGCAGTGGTCACAGGAATCATGTGGCATCATGACAGGCTCTTTGTGACCTGTGAGCCGTGATCCCTAAGGAAGGAGGGTGGCCCACATGCCATGTCAGTTTGTCGCCTGCTCTCTTTCTCCACAGACCTGGTGACATCCATCGCTGCCCAAGAAAGCCAGTCAAAAGTCCAAGCATATGACACGGTGACCATGATGTGTCTGAGAAGTCAACAGGGTGACACCTTGCGCTGGTTTTTCAATGACCAGAAAGTGAGTCTCAAAGACAACATGGTGCTGCCCCAGGATCAGGCTTTCCTCACCATAAAGTCCATCCAGAGGGCAAGCGCTGGGCAGTATCACGGCATGTACTTGAATCCACTACAGAGCAGAACAAGTGAACGCCTCATACTTGAGGTGGTCTAGTAAGACCATTTTTCCCTCATGAGTCATTAAATCCTAAATCAAAATTTTCTGATATGAAAACCATTTTCCTGAAAACTCAGTGTTGGAGATGGAAAGTCCTAGAAGACTTGTATTGAGTCAATAAAGCACAAACATGCAAACTGACCTGTCCTTGTGCAGTGAATGTCACAGCCCAGCAGAAGGCGCCTCCTCTGGTCTCAGTTGCGGCGTCTCCACAGGGGAGGGGACACCTTGTCCCTCAGAGGACAGGTGCAGGCCATGTGACAATGGTAGGGGCACATGAGAAGCTGTCATCACAGCTCTATCCCTCCTCCGGGGATGTGGGGGGTGTCTACACACATGAGGACCCCAGGAATAGATAGCCCCCCATGTGCATGAAAACACAAAAGACATGCATGTCACAAAATGCTGTCTGCTGATGCTCCTGGTCAGATATGGAATCTGTGAGACCCCACAGGAGGAGGGCATGGAGAGTCCAGGTTTCAGATTGAAACCCCAGGAAAAGTTGTACCCACTGAAGTCAGAGAGAGATTCTAGGTAAATTTCAGTCAATCTAGAAACTATCTCTCTTTACACGCCTCTGTGGCATCTTGCTAAAGGCCATAATATAATGAGGGACATGAGCCTTCTGTAGATAGGGATCTCTTAGGCTGATTGCACCATAGCGTGGCACACGCAGGACCAGATGTTCCACCATGTGGAATCACCATCACCCCAGAACAGTGCATCAGTCCTAGTGCTCACGGGGCTGCACTGAATCTCCTGGGATGTCCCCCACATTCCACGGCTGGACCAGTACCTCCAGCTTCACCTTCCTGGGCCAGCAACCCCCTCTTCCTGATGCTCATTGCAACTGTCTTCCCCACCCAAGACACAAGGATTCTTGGACACTCAGAAATCCCTGAGTTTGTCCTAGTGGTTGAACATGTAGGGTTTGCTTTCATTCATTTCCTTCATTTTCCCAAAGACCTGGACACATTCCTAAAGCAGACCTGCACAGACCTATTGACCTATCCACCCTGAACCTCAGTTTGGAAGAAGGTCCCCTAAGTCCTTTCTCACCCTAGTGGACAGGTGGATATAGGTGGGCAAAGAAAGAACAATTTCAGGGCCCCCTTATGAAATACAACAGCCAGTGCCGACAGGTGAGACTTCTAATTAAAGATGCTGCGCCTCATCTCACCCCGTGAGTCACTCTGCATCATGCGAGATTTCTGTGGTGTCTCTTGTTCCATTTTGATGTGATTTGAAATGCTCTGCATTCAGAAGAAAGTAAGTATGAGTCCTTTTCCTCTTTGAATAATAAGTAAAATTTACAACTCAGTAGTATCACATAATTATCATAATATGCATTGCACACTTAGACTTATTCATGATGTAACTGAAAGTTTAGTCTTTTACCAACCTGTCCCCACCCACATGACAGCTAAGAGGTCAGCATCCAATTTCACTAGGAACTAATAAATCAATTTATGACACCATGTATGTGTCAGGTGCAGTAATACACTGGAGAGCTTCTGAACAAATCCCCATCGCCTGCAAAATTTGAACCTCCTTCCACTGCCCAACTTGGGGCCCCTTTACCCTTTTCACCCACCCCTCCTGCCTCCTTCCCCGCAAGTCACCTCAAACTGATAACAAATCAAGTTTGTTTTCCTTGTTCATTTGATTACGCTCTATCTTCCTCAACAATGGAAATTTTGTGGTATTTGCCCTGTTCGTTCCAACACATTTCCCTTAGTATAGCTCCCTCCGGTCCAGCCTGGTGTCCCAAATGCAACATTCTTTGTAAACCTTGTTAACGAGGATGACCAGCTGGGCAGGTGGAGGCAGGCTCCACAGCCAGTCCTCCAGGGTATTATTTTTCTTTATTCCTTTGACTATTGGTAGGATTTGCTCTGGATCTTTGTGTGAGATAATCTCTTGCCTCATTTTTGTGAAACCCTCTTGCATCTTGGAGTTGCTCTTACTGCCATAAATCATCCTGACTGCCAGACAATTACATTTAAAGAATATGTGAGAACAACTGGATGGTACAGATCCTGTACAAATTGAAAAGTGGCATTCAATAGGGTCAGCATCACCTGAGAATGTGTGAAATGCAGACTCTTGGGGACAACGCTCGCCTTCCCAGTCCAATTTTGCTTCTTAATAGGCTCTGCAGATCCTCCCTTGCACCGCAAGAGTCTCCCCAGCCTCACACACGGGGCGCATCGTCCAGGCATTCTCATCATGGGGGCCGCTCTGAAGCTGTATTTCTAGGTGTCAGCAGGGCATTAAACTTTTAGAGTTGCACAGGTGATTCAGATGCAACGGGTGGGGTGACCCCTCAGATCACAGTGCTGACGTGACCCCCGGGCTCCTGCTTGAGGGAGAGCAAAATGGAGCAGAGAATCCAGGCCCAGAGCTGTGGGAATGCCCAGCATTGTGTTGTAGTCCAAAAGTTGTGTAGATGAGTTTATATGTCTAGTTTAGGGATCACAGAGAAGGTCAGAGGGAACTCAGCTGCTGCCAGGAGCCAGAATGAACACAAAAGGGGAGGAAGAGTAAACAAGGGAGGCAGGATGATGGGATGGCAGGGGAGGGTTCTGGAAAAGACCCCACCCCTCAACTACTTGACCCTTTTAAGCCCTCCCAGTCCTAGCAGGAGGCCCAGCGCAGAGGAGGAAGCACCTCAGCGCTGACACTCAGGAGCAGCTGGCTTGGGAGCCTTTCTGGGGCCCCAGCTCTTCTCTCGGAGGGACACAGAGCAGGCGGCAGACACCATGGAGGCACTCTCAATGCCTGCCCATAGAAGGCATGGCCCCTGGCACTTTTTCGTGCTAGCAGGTGAGTGGGACAGCACCTAGAGGTGGGAGGGATATGGAAAAACAGAGACTAGTGTGTGCTGGGGCAGACTGGGTTCTGGGAAGGCATTGATGTCTTCCTTTTTCAACTGACGGGAGAGAACATGGCATAGGATGGGGGTAGGGGGGCAGCAACACGATGTGAGGTGGTGAGAGTGAGAAAATCCAGAATAGTGGACATGTCCAAATTATTCATAACTGAGGAAATATTTCAAATACTGAGTCAACAACAATTTATATCAGGACTACACTCCAAAAAATAAGTACAAAGGCATGAAACATTGTCCTGTCTCAACACCCACAGAACCTGATAATTACTTACTAGAACAAGGAAGCCCTGGCAGCACTCTCATTCACCCACAGGGATTGGCAACTGACCCACCATTGGGGCTGACAACAAGAACACAAGTCCCTGCCCTCAGGAATCTCACAGTCTTGAGGAGGAAGAAAGATCTAGAATGCGTCAGGTGCTCACAGGTGTCCTGAAGGGCACAGAGCAGGGAAAGGTCACAGTGAGGACAGAGGGTCTCAGAGCAAGGTGTCAGGGGGCATCTCCCAAGGACGCCCGAGGATGAGCAGGGGTCTCAGGGCAGGGAGTGAGTGAGAAGGACAATTAGCTGGGGAGAATAATCACAGGGAAGAACCAGGTCAGAAGGGCTGGAGTAATGTTCTTCATGCTGCTGAACATGTAGAACACACACACACACACACACACACAATCAAAAAGAGGACTTAAGAATGTGCCTGTCCATGCCAACACATAGGTGCAAATATTGACTGATTTTTCTCACTTCTCTTCTAGGCTCACTCTCAATCTTTTTGATCCCGCCCTGCAGTGGTGGTGTCAAGTTTCAATCCCAACAAACCAGTGTTACCATAAATACCGATGCCATCATCTATGTTAAAAACCTAGGCAACAATAATGTACGTTTTACCTGGATCAAAGGTAATTTCACGAATGTGAATGGTCATATTGCAACATATATGATAAACACAGGAGAACAGATACCAGGTCCTAGATACGATGGTCGACAGATTATAACAAGCCGTGGTTCACTGAAAATCAAGAACATCACCAAGGAAGACACAGGATTTTACACCTTTCTAGCCCAAAAGACAGATTATCAAGTACAAGCTGCAACTACACATCTCTTCGTTCTAGGTGAGTGGTCCCTCCCTGCGCTCGGGTGTGGGTGGGGCATCTACTGCACACACAGGGTGGACAGGCCGGGCCCTGACTCCCCCCCTTCTGCTATGTCCCTAGTGGGGTTTCAGGATTTAGTGCAGGACACACACAGGGAGACAAGCTGGAGACATCAGACTCCTCTTCTGGGGTTCAGGCCCTGCAGAGATTCCCTGCAGAGGGAAGGACACATCTAGGGGAGTCACTCAGCAGAGGGTCAGCAGGGGCAAGGTGGCCCCCTGGGGCCCTCCCTAAGGCCTTGACCCTAGAGAGACTCAGAGGGTTCAGTCAGGGCCTGAATGAGGGACCCCTGATGACCCCCACAGAGCAGCTCAGTCCCTAACAATCCCTGCCCAACCTGTCCCAGAAACCCAGATCCTATGACCCGGGGAGCCTGCGCCCCTGTTGCTGTTGGCCCCCTGGGCAGGGCTGAGGGCAGCACTGAGTCAGCAGGCAGGGCGCAGCCCCAAAGGCCACGGGGGAACAGGGCAGAGCCTGGGCTTTGAGACTCAGTTAGGAGAGATGGACAACATCCTAAGGCCAAGAATGGTGATTATGGAAGTTTTAAGAGGACGCTCAATCCCAAGGTAGGGTAGGGCATGAAATCTGATCCAGGCTTTCAACTATATTCCACATTGTGGATTCTACTCCCTCACCTAATTCATCTGATTTTCATGATAGACTGGGATCCAGCATGGAATGTGGGGAGGGGTTTCTTTCAGCTCTAGAAAGCCCCAAATATGGGAGAGGATTTGCAGCTGGAAAAGGAGAAAGGACACTTAAGGTCAGACGCATCTCTCTTTGTCATCTGCTGTCATCCAGGGATTAATAAGGGATATTAATCCCTTATTAGTAAATGATAAGGTCACAACCATCCCCCCAGTTCTCGGCGTGCCTGTTCATTGTCTTGACTTTGTAATTCTTACACGAACATCTTTGATCCATTTTCATTTAGTTTAACTTCACATATTTGCATGGGGATATCCAGTCTCCAAACAGCACTCCAGAGGAGACTGTTTGCTTCCCAGGAACGGTCATGGGCTGCTTCTTCACCTGTACTCACGATCTGTCAGGACCTCACTTCTCTTCCACGGGTTTACATGTCTACCTTTTCTCGGTACACACGACATTAACCAGTGCCAAATGTACTAGGTTTTCAATCGGAAAGGATGAATTCTGCAACTTTGTTGCTTTTTAACATAATTTTGGGCTACTTTGGGGTCCCTTTATGTTCCAGTTAAACTTTGGACATTTCTAATTCAGCAAAACATGTCACTGAATTTTCAATAGGGGTTGTGCTGCATATGTGGCTTTCTTTTGATGGTGTTCCCATGTTAACAATATTAAGTCTTCAAATCCATAAACAGGGATGTCTTTTCATCATTTGTCTTTAAATATCTCACCAGAATATTGTGCATTTTAGGCTACATATCTTTGATTAAATGTATTCAGACTGCTTATACAATTTGGTGTTTGTTTAAAATAATTGTATTCTTAATTTGTTTCTTGGACAGTTCATCATTGTTGTCTAGAATCAGAACTGTTTTCCTTTATGTTCTGATTTCACTTTCTGCATCTTTGTTCAATTTGATACTTTTAAACTATATTGGTGGGATGTCTGAGGATTTCTACATATCAGTTCAGGCCATCATCAAACAGAGAATATTCTAGATCCTCCTTTACACTTAACCGATTTCTCTTTCTCCTACTTTCTTTATTTCTTATACTCTATGAAGTAACTGGTCACAATTTCCTTTGTTATGGTAAAGGCAAGTGGTTAAAGCAGCTTCCTCCTCTTATTTCTGATATTAGAGTAAAAGTTTTGTGTCTTTAAACATTTGATGTAGTAACAGCAGTGCCTTTTCTTATAAGAAATACTATGTTGCAGTGGTTTCCTTCTATTCTTTGCAGTGCCAGTTTTTTATGAAATGAGAACTCTAATACTCTCTCTCAAGACATTTCCTTCATTGTGACACTTAACACTTCTTGTGCCGGCTATTTTCTGTGCCACCGCATGAATGGTATAAGCATTCAATAAAACACACACAGCTGCTGAACTACTGGATATATTTTAATGAAATTTTAAATGCATAGAGATTAAAGCTTCTAGACTGAGCCGATCAAAGAAATAGCTCCTAATAGTTCCAAATAAATCCACCGTGGCGTGAAAAACCAAAGACTAGATGAACACGTGAATACGTGAGCGGAGCAAAAAGTGTTAATCCACAAGCCAGAGTCCATTTCAAAATGAGAAACTTTATTTTTCCTTGGGTATTCTAAATAATACATAATCAATTCATCTGTTTTGGGGCATTTAGGTTGTTTCCATGTTTTAGCTATTGTAAATAGTGTTGCAATAAACATAGGAGTGCAGTTTTCCTTTTGAATTAGTGTTTTTGTGTCCTTTAGGTACGTATCTAGGAGCAGAATCACTGGATTATATGGTAGCTCCATTTTTAGTCTGTTATGATCCTCCACACAGCTTCCCATAGCGGCTGGACCAATTTGCAGTCCCACCAGCAGAGTAAGAGGGTTCCTTTGTCTCCACATCCTCGCCAGCATTTGTTGCTGCCAATTTTTTGTTGTTGTTTTTTTAATATGGGCAATTCTCACTGGTGTGAGGTGGTATCTCATTGTGGTTTTGATTTGCAGTTCCTTGATTATAAGATGTTGAATATTTTTTCATATACTTGTTGGCCATTTGTATCTCTTCTTTGGAAAGTATATTTTTAGCTTTTTTGCCCATTGTTGGATTGGGATGTTTGCTTTTGTTGAGTTGTGTAAGCTCTTTGATATCAGTCCCTTATCAGTTATATGGTGGGCAAATAACTTCTCCCATTCAGTAGGGTGTCCTCTCATTTTGGCTACTGTCTCTTTTGCTGTACAGAAGCTTTTTACTTTGATGTAGTCCCAGCTGTTTATTGTTTCCTTCATTTTTGTTGTTTCTGGAGATGAGTTCTCCAAGATCTTCCTGAGGTGTAAGTCATGGAGTGTTTGCCTATGTTCTCTTCTATATGTTTTATTGTTTCAGGTCTTATATTCAAAACTTTTACCTATTTTTTTAAAGATTTATTAATTTATGCATACAGGAACTGGGGTGTAGGCCAGAGGTGTAGGGGGAAGGGTAAGAAGATTCACCAGAGACAGAGTGGGGAGCAGAACAGGCAGATCTACTGAAGCACATTGCTGAGGGGAGCAGCGGGCAAGACAGAAGAAGTCTGCTGCGCCATGTGGGAAGCTCCCTGGCCAGGGATCGAACTCATGCTGCAGCGGCTGCGGATAGCTTCATAGTCCTGAGACTTTACCCGTTGAGCCACCAGGGAGGCCCTTTTACTTATTTTTTTATTCATATCTTTTACATCATTGTGTATTCCCTGTAAAAATCCCACCACCAGTTCACCAGGGCACAGTTCCTTGTGCCCTTTTCTCCCCTGTTTTGATCCCCTTTTTCTCCCCCTCCCTAACAGAATGTCTCTTATTTATGGCTGCCTGCTAGTTTTGTTGTTTTATATTATTATTGTTGTTGTTATTATTTTTTTCTTTTTTCCTGATCCCTTATTTGGTTCCCTATATTCCTCCTGTAAGTGAAACCATTTGATATTTTTCTTTTTCTTTCTGGCTTATTTCACTGAGCATGATTCCTTCTAGTTCCATCCAGGTTGCTGCAAACTGCATGAGTTTATCTTTTTTGATTGCTGACCAGTATTCCATTGTATGTGTATACCGCATCTTCTTGATCCAGTCATGTATTTTTTGGTAAATGGTGCTGCAATAAACATAGGGGTGCAGGTATCTTTTTGAATTTTTGTGCCCTTTGGGTAGACTTCTAGGAGTGGAATTGCTGGGTCATATGGTAGCTCCATTTTTAGGAGTCTGAGAAACTTCCACACAGCTCTCCATAGTGGTTGGACCAGTTTGCATTCCAACCAGCAATGTAGGAGAGTTCCTTTTCCTCCACATCCTAACCAGCATTTGTTGCTGCCTGTTTTTTTTAATGTTTGCCATTCTCACTGGTGTAAGTGGTATCTCATTGTGGTTTTGATTTGCATTTCCCTAAGTATAAAGGATGTTGAACATTTTTTCATATACCTGTTGGCCATTTGTTTTTCCTCTTTGGAGAAGTGTCTTTTTAGCTCTTCTACCCATTTTTTGACTGGATTGTTTACTTTGTTTTTGAGTCTTGTCAGCTCTTTGTAGATGTTTGTGATCATTCCCTTATCAGTTGTATTGTGTGCAAAAATTTTCTCCCAGTCAGTAGGGTGTCTCTTTGTTTTGACTAGTGTCTCTTTTGCTGTACAGACACTTTTTATTTCAATATAATCCCAGTTTATCTTTTCCTCCACTTTTTTGCTTTGGGGGATGTGTCTTTAAAGATGTTACTGACATATATGTCGTGCAGGGTTTTGCCTATATTTTCTTCTATATATTCTATGGTTTCAGGTCTTACATTATGTCTTTTATCCATTTTGAGTTGTCTTTCATGCGTGGTGTAAGGTAGTAGTCTAGCTTCATTCTTTTGCAAACAGAAGCCCAGTTTTTCCAGCACCATTTATTGAACAAACGGTCCTTGTTCCATTGCATATTCTTTGCTCCTTTGTCAAAGATTAGTTGTCCATAAATATGAGGGTTTATTTCTGGATTTTCTATTCAATTCCATTAGTCTGTGTGTCTGTTTTTGTTCCAGTACCATACTCTTTTAATTATTACGGCTCTGTAATACAGTTTGAAATCAGGGAGTGTGATACCTCCATTCTCCTCCTTTTTAGTCAGGAGAGCTTTAGCTATTCCAGGTTTTTTGTGGTTCCATATAAATTTTATCAATACTTGTTCTATTTATCTGAAAAATGTCACTGAAATTTTTATCGGAATAGCATTGAACCTGTAAATTTTTTGGTAGGATGGCCATTTTGATAATGTTAATTCTTATAATCCATGAGCAAGGGATGTCTTTCCATTTCTTTGTGGCTTCATCTATTTCTTTTAACAGTGTCTTATAGTTTTCTTTGTCTAGGTCTTTCACCTCTTTTGTTGGTTTATTCCCAAGTATTTGAATTTTTTTTCTTTCAATTATATAAGGAATTTTCTTAATTTCTTCTTCTTCAGATTGATTTTTGTGTGTTGATTTTGTATCCTGCTACTTTACTAAACTGGTCTGTAATTTTGATTAGTTTTTCTGTGGAGTTTTTAGGATTCTCTATGTACATTATCATATCATCTGCAAATAGCAACAGTTTTATTTCTTCTTTCCCTATTTGGTTTCCTTGTATGTCTTTCTCTTGTCCTATTGCCCTGGCTAGGACTTCCAATATTATATTGAAAAGCAATGGTAAGAATGGACACCCTTGCCTTGTTTCAGATCTTAAGCTTTCAGTTTTTCACCACAGAGGATAATATTGGCTGTGGGTTTGTCATATATGGCTTTTATTGTGTTAAGATATGTTCCTTCTACCCTGAAGATTTCGAGGGCCTTCATCATAAATGGATGTTGAACTTTGCCAAATGCTTTCTCAGCATCTACTGATATAATCATATGACTTTTATTTTTATTTTTGTTGATGTGTTGGATCACATTAATGATTTTCAGATGTTGAACCACTCTTGTATCCCTGGAATAAATCCCACTTGGTCATAGTGTATTATCCTTTTGATGTATTGTTGGATTCAGCTTGCTTGGATTTTATTGATGATTTTTGCATCTGAGTTCACTAGGGAGATGATTGTTGTATTGTATTTGTTTGGTTTTAGTATTAGTGTAATTTGGTTTCATAAAATATGTTTTGTAGTATTCCTTCTTCCAAAATGAGAAAATTTAAAATTGATACCTCTTAAGGTACCGAATCATGAAGATTCTGTGAAGCCATATATATTGCCAAGACAATTATTTCATAAAATCTGCATTTCTTCTTGATTATGAAGAATCCCTTGGTCCTGTCAATGAGGACAGGTGACAAGGTTGACACTCTCACATTCTCTGGAGTCTACATAAGGAAGAAATTGCTTGTTGGATAAGTCACATGAAGTTCTAAGGCATATTGACATGAAAATCCATGGGAGATATATGTACCCTTGACAAGGTTTCTAGACATGTGAGAAGAGTATCTTGGTGCTGATACTACCAAGATATTCAGAGGGACTTGCCTGGGATCTCTCTGCACTAAATTGGAGACAGCATTATGGATGTGGTGGGGAAGAGGGGGTTTGCAGGCTTCTCCTCATTCTTTTCCTTAACAAAGTCACCCCACCTGCTGCACAGGTCACTGTCATCATGTGAAGACTGACTCACTGTGACCTGTGAGTGGCTGGTCCCTAAGGAAGGAGGGTGGCCCCCATCCCAGGTGTCTCTGTTTGCCAAACCTCTGTTTCTCCACAGATACAGTGCCATTCACTTCCGTCCATGAAAGCAAGTACACAGTTCAAGAATATGGAACAATAGTCATGGTGTGCATGACAAGTGAACCTGGTTACACCGTCCACTGGTTTTTCAACAACCAGAGACTACATTTCAATGAAAGGAGGCAACACTATCAGCAAAAAAGGGTTATCATGATTTCACCCATCAAGAGGGAGGATGCTGGAAAATATCACTGCAAGTACATCAAAAGATTAAGCTCCAAAAAAACTGAATATGTCACTCTTGAAGTAGTCTAGAATGACCCTTCTTCCCATATATGATTCACTTAATTCTAAATCAAAATCTTCTTACCTTAAAAGCAGTTTCCTGAACTCTTGTGAAAACTCAATGTTGGGGATGGAAAGTTCTAGAAGACTTGTATTGAGTCAATAAAGCACAAGCATGCAAACTGACCTTGTCCTTGTGCAGTGAATGTCACAGCCCAGCAGAGGAGGCCTCCCCTGGTCTCAGTTGTACCATCCCCACAGGGGAGGGGACACCTTGTCCCTCAGAGGACAGGAGCAGGGCATGTGACAATGGTGGGGGCACATGAGAAGCTGTCAGCATCACAGCTCTATCCCTCCTCCAGGGGACGTGGGTGGTATCTAGATACTGATGAGGACCCCAGGAATAATAGCCCCCTATGGCCATGAAAACATGACAGATATGCACTTTACAAAATGCTGTCTGCCTACTGCTCCTGGTCAGACAGAGGAGGAAGAGGGTTTGGTGAATCCAGGTTTCAGGCTGAAACTCTGGGACAAGGTATTCCCATGAGGGAAGGGAGAGGCTCTTGGTAAGTTCTAGCCATATCTACAGAGACCATCCGTCTTCGATACATTTGCACACATTTTGTAAATGGGACATGTTTTAATCAGGGACTGAGTGTCTATAGGCTTTGGACCTCCTTGACTGCTCCCCAACATAGCATAGCACAGGCAGGACCAGATGTCCCTCCACACGAGAATTATCTTCACTCCAAAATAATGCATTCAGTCCTAGAGCTCACAGGGGCTACATCTGACTCTGTTGGGATACCCTCCACCTTCCATCCTGGGTCAACACCTGCAGCTTCATTTTCCTGGGCCAGCCACTCCTTAATCCTAAAGCTCCAAGGAATTGTCTTCAAAATCCAAGACATAGGATTCCTGGCCACTCCGAAATCCCTGAAAGTGTCCGAATGGTTTAACATGGGTGTTTTGGTTTCATTGCTATCCTTAATTTTCCCATAGCCTATTTTCCCAATGCCTATGTACTTCTTCTACACATTTTTTATATCCATATCTGAATGAAATCCTGTTATTTGACTGCCTCCATCTGAATATTTAACTTGGCATAAAACCCTTTAGATTACCTATATTGTCACAAAAGGCATCTTTTATAAATATTCATGGCAGGGATGAGAACACCAAGTCATGGGGGCTTTAGTACCAGCCCTCAGGGGAATCATTCTTTTGATTCTGATTAAGAATGAGGCTGGATATTGGGGGGATAATGTGCCTTGCATCTTTTGGGGGACTGCCTTTCAGACCACACAATTATCTTACACTGTCCTGAATGTAGGCAGAAAAGGGAACAAGGAAGTGAGGAGGAAGGAAGGAGGGTCCTAGGCAAAGACCCCAACCCTGTACTACACGACCCTTCAAAGTCCTCCTGCCCTGATGAGGCTCAACACGTTGGGGGAAGCACCTCTGAGCTGACACTCAGGAGCAGCCACACTTGTGGCTGCAGCTTTCTGGAGCCCCTGCTCTTCTCTCAGAGGGACACAGAGCAGGCCGCAGACACCATGGACACCATGGAGGCCCCAGCAGCCCGAGGACGCAGAGGGCGAGTCCCCTGGATGGGGCTACTACCCATGGGTGAGAAGGGTAATGACTGGAGTGGGTGGAAGGATTGGAAAATAGAGACTAGCTGGGGGCAGGCTATTTCCTAAGGACAGAGCTCTGAGAAGAGACAGAGGTTTTCCATCTGAACCTGAAGGAAAAGGACAAGGGAGCTCACTGGATGGGACAAAAGGGGCTCAGTAACAGGAAATTCTCATGGTCTGAGGTAGTGGGGGAGAGAAAAACCTCAAAAGTTTATATTTCAAGTTATTTATCATCAAACAGTAATTTTAAAAACTGAAGGCATTAACAGCAATTGAGATCAGGTTTTCACTCCAGAAAATAAAGAAAACCAGGGCAGTAAGCATTGTTCTTATTCACTGCCCTCAAAACATGGCAAATAAACACCTGGACATGGAGTCCCTGGGAACAGTCGCTCATTCCATGGGGACTGGCAGCCTATCCCACCACTGGAGCGGGGGGTGGCGGGGGACAACAAGATCACACAAGGCACTGCCCTGATGGAGCTCATGTTCTTGGGAAGGAAAAGACAACCAAGATCTGAAATGTGCTCTCAGGTGCTGACAA
This sequence comes from Scalopus aquaticus, assembly GCA_004024925.1. Lineage (NCBI taxonomy): Eukaryota > Metazoa > Chordata > Mammalia > Eulipotyphla > Talpidae > Scalopus > Scalopus aquaticus. Next base: position 17,074 of record PVIJ01016924.1, on the reverse strand, counting down.
GTGTCTGAAGGGCACAGAGCAGGGAAATGTCACACAGTGAGGACAGAGCATTTTCAGAGCAGAGGTCAGGGAGACATCGCCCAAGGACGCCCCAAGGGTGAGCAGGGGACTGAGGGCAGGGAGGGGGTGGGGAGAACACACACCTGGGGAAGAGAATTTGAAAGAGAATAAAGAACGAAGAGGGGCTTAGGTAATGGTGGTCATGCCACTGACCTTTCCCTGCTAAAACATAGGTCCAAATACTGATCGATTTATCTCCATTTCTCCTGTTTCACTCTTAGCCTTCAGGATGCAGTTCACCACTCAGATGACTGTTTATTCCGTGCTATAGAAATCAGGATGTATTCATATATCTGGGATGCATACCAGTGAACACTACAGGCTATGTCTAGTGCAAAAGTGACATCAAGGATCCAAATAATCAACTTCTAACATACATGGTGCAGACCAAAAATCTGGTCCCAAGGCCTGCATACAGTGGTCAACAGAGAGTGGAGCCCAAGGGGATCCTAGAGATAAAGAATGCCTCCAGGGCAGACACAGGATGTAAGTCTTAGTAATGAAAGATCTATACACAGAAGTGAGAAAATGACTTGTACATCTTTTCGTTCAAGGTGAGTGATGCCTCTCTGACCTCTGGGTGCAGGTGGGTAAATTCTGTTCTCACACACAGATAGGCCCAGATGGCATTCCCATCTCCTTCTGTATCATGTCCATATTGTGGCTTCAGCATTTAGTTCCAGACACATATTGTGCAAACTTCAAAAGATCAGCTTAATTCCCTGGAATCCAGACCCTGCATACACTCCCTACAGGGGGAATGAACAGTCTCAGAGGCAGATCAGAAGGAGATTAGTCTCAGTGGCCTCTCCTCATGACCTTGACCTAGGAAGACCCTGCAAGGTTCAGTCAGTATCCGAATGTGGGGTCCCTGGGATTCTCACAGAGAGACTCAGACCCTACAGATCATTGCCAAGACCTCTTATCACAGGAATTATGGCTCCTGTGTCCCAGGAAGCCTGTGGCTCTATTGGTGTTGGCCTCCTGGGCTGGGCTAATGGCAGCACCGAATCACCAGCGAGGGTGTGGGTGTCACTTCCACTGAGAAATGAAAAAAAAAAAAGTATTTTCCTTCTCAATCCCACATTCCACATGCAAACAGTCAGGTCTACATGTACCAAACCTCAAGTGTTCTTATCTATAGGAGAGAGGACAGAGGGAGCGTGAGGGAAGGATGATTCTCATCCCCTCAGAGACGGGCCCTGCGGGCAGAGTCCTGACAGGCTTGCGGGGAGGTCCTGCCTCCCAGGGCTGGGACCGTGTCCATCCTCTGACCTGCCCCACAGCACCCTGGGAGCCCATGTCCTGCTGACTGCAGGGTTTCTGGGCAGTGGGGGTGTCGGGCTGCCCTCACCCTGCTCTGGGCCTGCCTCAGGCTTTCAGCTCTGGGAAGTTGGGGTCACTTGTAACCTGCTCACTCAATCCCAGGGACCTTTCTTCTCTGTCTGCTCTTCCCTTTCCCTCCCATCACCTCCCCTCCCCTCAGGCAGGGCCCTCTGCTCTGCACAGCCTCCTGTCGTCTCCCCTCACACTGCCCCACACACGCGGGGCCAGGCCCGAACTGTCGGCCACAGGCAGCGCCGACACCAGCGGGAGCAGAGCCCTGTTCTCTCTCCGGCCCAGACCAGCCCAGTTCCGGGGGAACATTCCTGCTCTCCTCTGACACATCTTCCCTTGTGACGCCAACGTGGGCGCAGGGCCACAGGGGGAGCACAGGCCCCTAGATCTACTCTCTACATGACCCTCCCAGGAGTGAGGACCAAGGTCAGGTCTGCAGGCCCAACCCCCACTGCATCCCCTCCCCCGACTCCTGACTCCCTTCCTGGGCCTGGTGTGAGGCTTCCACTCTTCCCAGTGTCTCCTGAGACCCTCTCAAGGTGAGACTGGATCTGCCCTGTGCCCTCTGACTGTTTCACAAGTATGTCGGTCCTCATGTTGATTCTAGTTATGTTTCCTGAAGCCAAGAGAACAGAAGAAAGCCCGTCACAGGCCCATGTGGAGTCTCCTCCCCATTCCTGACTGTCCACAGAGCTGGTGACAGAGACTCTGCCCTAAATGTACTAACAGAACAGAACATTTCTAGTAGCCATTTCTCGCACTGAGGCCTGTGAGGGGCTGAGAGCTGAGGAAGGAGCACAGCCCAAAACCCAGAAATAGGATGCAAGGGTTTATCACTGTGTGGACATCAAAGATAATGGTGCCACCAAAACTGACCACATCATCCTTGAAGTGGTCTAGAGGAACCCTCCTTCGCTCATAGGATACATTAAATTTTTAAAAAAGTTTTCCTGTCTAAAAAGCAATGATTGTGATGTACTGAATTTCTTAAGCTCTTGTGAAAATACACTGATGGATTTGGTAGTCCTTAGAAAACTCATGTTGAGTGAAAAAATGTGCAAAGGCTGTGAACTGGTATTCTCTCTCTTGCAGAAGGTCACATTCCACACTAGAGAGTGCCTCCTGCTGTTCTCACTTGCTCCTCCTCCACAGATGTGGGGACACCAAATCCCTCAGAGGACAGGCAATGGTCCTGTGACAATGGTGGCGGCACCTGATAACCTATCAGAACCCAAGGCTCTCCAGTGTACTTTAGTAGGTCCACCTGTTCTGCTCCCCACTCTGTCTCTGGTGAATCCTCTCACCACTCCACATCTCTGGCCCACACCCCAGCTTGTATGCATAAATAAATCTTTATAAAAAAAAAAAGTCAAGTCTCTCTCTTTCCTCTGGGAGTTGTGGATAGTGAGTCCCTGATGTACACTCCAGGAATAGATGGGAGATACCTATACAAGTGCTAACACAGAGGAAATTTATTTCCCAGGGAGGACACTGGGGAGCTGGGCCCTGGCCCCCAGGAAGTGAGAAGCACTACTCCCAACAGAGAACATGTCTCATGCAGCAGCTGCACAGACAGGGGTCCCTGGGCCAGGCTGCCTGTGCTGGGCCCCAACACTAGCCCTGCACCACGGGGTGGAAATTACAGTCTGCGCCCCACTGGTGGGGTAGCGATCGACAGGACCAAGGGAAACCTATAGCTCCAAACTGAAAACCTCTGTCTACGGAAGAAGAAAATACCCATGCACCCTCTGTAAAATTAACAGGAGGAAATTGCCCAACCTAAATGAGCAGGAAGTTCAGTCATTTCCAGGGTTCACCCCTCACCCCCAGGTTGACTTGCACACAGGGGTGACTAACAATAGTCCCTGCATCCTCTCCTTTGTTCCACTGCTGCCACCTTCTGGCAGGTGGTGGACTGCCAGCTGCTCCCACACTGACCATAGGCAGGACTCCAGTTGATCGCTCGGCCTGGTGGGATTCTGAAGCCGTGGGAGGGTCAGCAGAGGGGGGCAGTCAAGCAGAGCCGCACGGTGTGATGGGGAGGGAGGCTGGTACAGAACTGGCAAGTGGAAGAAAAGAAGCAGGAGCAGGGGGTCTGGATGTGGGGAAGGGCTGCAGAGACAGGGAGCAGCAGGCTGAGGGGTACCCTCCTGGATGCAGCAGGGCTCTCTACCTCCTCACCACTGACCTGGCCTGCTCCTTCTTGCGGGGGGGCTCTCTGCACAATGCAGGGTCTTAGCACCATGGGGGGCCCTACCTACCAACGGCCAGTAACTCTCCTTCTCCCTGTGTAACAGCCAAAATCCCTCCAGGTGAAACATCTCCTGGAAGACAACAACCCCCAGATCCAGAAATAGGATGGCGACCTACCCTAACGGCTACACACAAGGAAGCAAATGGAATGCTTCACTTCGGTAGAAGAGCGGTGTGACGGCAGGTGAGACATTGCAGTCACTTTGAAAATGGCTTTAAGGAAAGCAATAGCTTCATTTCCCAGAAGAAGTCTCAGAGGTGATGACCTGTGGTTCCTCATATGACAGAATAGGGAGGCTGTGGGTTTTCTAAGGGTCTGTCACCACAAACCAGGGGATACCCACTGGGTTATACTCCAGAAAGGAAGTGGAAAATTCTGCAAACATTGGGAAGGAAAGTACATGAAATGAATCCACACACCATGGCATCATATCACCCACTCAGATGTTCTAACTAACATCAGAGGCATCTTTGCTATGAGTGGACATTCTGTCATTAGGAATAATATGTTAGCTTGACAATTTCTGTCAATATTTTAATATCATGCCCCTTGGTATCATTCAACAAATAAGAATTGTTCCTACATAGATTTAGTCAGTGACTGACTGGTACTGGGGTCTCATTCTGAGACACTGTGGCTGACAGCACCCAGCCACCCCCACCCCTGGGTCCCTCTGGGAAGCACAGGAGCTTCTGATGGTCCCTAATGAAGGGTAAGAGGTTCTCAGTGTTTTTCCTGAAAGTGCACAGGAGTTCATTCTGTTCATTGTCACACTAACGAAAGCGCCCTTCAGCAGTTGCCCACTCCCACTACTCAGGACCCAGTAGGAACTTCTGTTCTTCCTTCAGTATCATACATAAAACTAGAGGCAGCTCCTGGGCCCCTTCCAGAGCCAAATACCCAAGATCATCCTGGGAAGAACTGAAACTGAACTTCCCTGGCCTTGTCCAAAGCACAGTGTTGGGGTCCCCAGTGCCAGTGTCCAGAGTGAGCAAGGAGAGGTGCAGAGCCCCTTGGCAGCTGTACCTCCTTGTGAGAACCCACAGGTCCAAGCAACACACGAGAAACACCCCCAAGCCTCAGACACCCACTGTGTTTGGGTCTCAGAAACACTGGCCTTCAGCTGAGGCAGGGGGGCTGGGAGAAGAGGGGGCCTGAGCACCATACATGTCCCGGAGCTCAGCCAGCCCCAGGCACAGAACAAGCTCTGAGAGGGAGACACAGCTGGCCTTATCCTTTAGCAATATTTACTGGAAACTTACTCAAAGGTGAATATGTCCCCACAGTTTCCCACTGGGGGGGACAAGATCAGACAAATCCCTGCCATAGGAAACTCAGGTTCTATGGGGAGGAAGACAGTTAACAAAGATCTAGAAGGTGCTGTCAGGTGCTGACAAGTGTCCTGAAGGGCACAGAGCAGAGAAAGGTCACACAGTGAGGACAGAGGGTCTTCAGAGCAGGGGTCAGGGAGGCATCTCCCAAGGATGCCCCGAGGGTGAGCAGGGGTCTGAGGGCAGGGAAGGGGTGAGGAGGGGAGGGGAATTTGAAACTGAGATCAGCACCAGGGAGCTGAGAACTGATGACCAGGAGGAAGCACCATTCTCGCAGAGAACACAACTCACTGCAGCAGCTGCTCAGGGACCCCTGGGCCAGGCTACCAATACCAACCTTGCTCCCGGGGTTAGATATTAACCTATTCCCAAATTGGATGGAATCAAATTTAATTGTGACATCCAAGAAAAACCTTCAAATCCAAACTGAAAAGCTTGAGCCTACAGAAAAAGACAGCACCCAAGCACTCCCTGTGAAATTACCAGGCAACACAGTCACATTTAGTGAGCAGGAAGTTGACACCAACAGGCTGACTTGCACACAAGGGATGACCAGCAACAGTGCGTGCATCCTCTCCTTTGGTCTACTGCTGCCACCTCCTGGCAGAAGACAGAGCCTACAGTCTCCAAACTGACCAGGAGGTAGGACTCCAGATGCTCGCTCAGCCGAGTGGGATTCCGAGCCATAGAAGAATTTGAAGAATGGAGGCAGTCAACCAGAGCGACACAGGCATGACAGGAAGGAGGCTGTTTCAAACTAGGGGGTTCAGGTAAGTGGGGGCCTGCAGGTGGGAGGCTGGTAAACAGCAGAAAGCCCTGATTTGGAGGCACTCAGATGTCTGCAGGGAGAACACTCTCACCATTGACTGAGCATAGCAGCTAAGCAGGCTGTGCACCTCGGGTCTGCACATCAATCTGACCACTCCCACCTCCAGGGACATGGCCTCTCCTCAACCCACACTCTCCTGTGCTTCCTCAGTGTGCAGCTCTACACGAACAGGCCCTGGGCTTCACTCCCTGAACTTCGGAAAGGGAAGAGGTCAAGGGCCCCACAACGCAGCAGTCCACACAGTCAGCTACACCCTACATCCTGGGTGTTACATTACCTTGCTCCTCTGATTTCTCCTCTGGCAAAACGTGGATCCAGCCTGGAATGTGCAGTGGGGATTCTCCCAGTTACAGAAAGCCCAGAGTATTGGAGGGGCTGGAAAAGAAAAGCAGACCCACAAGGTTAAGTGCTTTCTCTTTCATTGTGAATTACAGAAGATAGTTTCATGTATATTATTCCTTCAGCAGTCAGTGATTTATACATGTTTATTTCCGTTTCAGGATACGCCTTTTCACTCTTGATGGTGTCCTGTAATGCACAGAACTTTTTCATTTGGATATGGTCCAATTTCTCTTTTTTCTCCTGCTGTCTGTTTTTGGTGTCCTAGCCATGAGATCATTGTCCAATCCAATTTCATGGAGCTTTTCCCCATTTCTTCTATGAGTGGTACAGAGGGAAGGCTATCGTTTAGCACTCTCATCCATTTTGCATTCAACTGTGCACATGCGGAAAAGGAGGAGCCGGCTTCATGTGAGTGTGAACATCCAGTTCCCCGGCACAATTCGTTGAAGCAACTGTCCTTTCCTCTGGAGTCAAGAGTGCTTTGTCAACTTACCAAAGATCAGTGAGAATATTTCAAGGATCTCCTTTCTATTCCATTTGATTCCATTCCTCATGGCTCTTTAGTGAGTATCACACCACTTTGATAACGGTCCTTTTGTAGGAGCCTTAATAATAGAAAGTATACAGGCCTCTCTGGTGGTGCAACAGGTTAAGCACAGCGCTGTGGAGCTGTCTGGCGGCTGTGGCACCAGGTGGATGTCCGGCCAGGGAGATTCCCACGTGGCGCGGCAGACCTCTCCTGCCTCCCTCGCTGCTCCCCTCAGCAGTGTATTTCAGTCAATCTGCCTGTTCTGCTCCCCGCTGTGTCTCTGGTGAACCTTCTCACTGCCCCACACCTCTGGCCTGCACCCCAGCTTATATGCAAAAATAAATAAATCCTTAAATAATAATAGAAAGTATGGTTTCTTGAACATTGTTATTTTCCAAGACTTTTTGGCTACGTGGTGTTCCTTCTACAAACCATCTCATTGGGATTGTAGTAGGGACTGCCCGAATTTGTTCATGTCTCCAGGTAGTATTTTCACTTTAAGAATATTAAGTTTCTGGGCCTCACTGATGGCCTAGGGGTTAAGCCTCAGCACTATCATCTTGATGGCCCACCGGGATGGCCTGAGTTCTATCCCTGGCCAGGGAGCTAACACACCTCTCCTGTCTCACCTGCTACTTCCCTTAGCAGTGTATTTTAGTAAATCCAACTACTCTGCTTGTTATTCTGTCTCTGATGAATCCTCTCACCCCCTACACCTCTGGCCTGCACCCCAGCTTTATTTTTAAAGATTTACTTATTTATGCATACAAGCTGGGGTGTAGGGCAGAGGTGCGGGGTGGTGAGAGGATTCACCAAAGACAGAATGGGGAGCAGAACAGGCAGATTGACTGAAGTACACTGCTGAGGGGAGTAGCAGTTGAGGCAGGAGAGGTCTGCTGCGCCATGTGGGAAGCGCCCTGGCCAGGGATCAAACTCTTGCTGCAGTGGCTGCCGACAGCTTCATAGTGCTGCACTTAACCCGTTGTACCACCAGGGAGGCCCCACCCCAGCTTTTCTATGCAGAAATAAAATCTTTTTTTAAACAAAGAAGTTTAAGTTTCAATCCAAGAATATGGGATGACATTTCATTGTGTTGTGCCTTTAAATTCTTTCAGGAATTTACAGTTTTCAGTTCAAAATTTTTTGCATCTTTGCTTAAGTATAATAAATCCGTTGTTCTTTTGGTCATTGAAATTTTTCTTATCGCATTCTCAGTTTGCTCTTAGTTCATAGAATCACAATTGATTTGTGTATTGTTTTTTTCTCTCCTAATTTTGTTTCTTTAGTTCTCTAGTTACCCCTGACTTCACTAGAGAAAAGGTGGTGTTATATGAAATCTCTCCTTTTTTTCCCCTCTCTGTCCACTTTCTGAATAAAAAAGTCATCTATATTACACAATTCCTTGCAGTGTTTTTCTGTTAACTAGATGAAATGTTCTCCAAATTATGAATCATTTAATAAAACAATTAGATATCAAAATATCTTTGAATGAATTTTGTCTTTGAACAAGACCCATCATCATCCTAACCTGAATTCCAAACCAGCAGCTCTTCCAGTTGGTAATGTTGAAATCTCCCCAAGCAAACTACTTCTTAAGAACATTTCTAAACTGAAATGCTGAAGTATTTGTAACTTCTCCACTAATCTACCAGAGAGTCTATATAACGCAACTTTTGCTTTCACATCTGATACGAGATAGTAGCTAGTATGAAATATGAAATATTACTTCATCCTGAATACTCTGATGGAGAGATAACCAATGGCTCATTTTATCTTCTTTCTGTGTAACTTATTAGTTTGGGTTGTCATTTCCAAGGGGTAAAAACATTGTCACGCATTTATTCTTTTTTCCACCACCATCCTTACATCTCTTTAAGACTTTCTCCCTGCATAACCCTCCTAACCTCAGAAACCTCTTTACTCATTAGTGTGTCTGACTTTTTATAAGTATTTTTGTGTTATCTAATCATCCACTATGTAAACAATCTGTGTATGTCTACATCCTTCTGCCTTGCTTTTGCTACACATAATTCCTTCAGCTGGCTTGCATTTTGCTACAAAAGGCAACATTTTATCTTTATGAATGGCTGAATAGTATTGCATTATGTGGCTAGACCAATTCCTCTATCACATCTTCTTAGTCCAGTTCCTCTATCAATGGGCACAAGGGTATTTCCATGGCCTCCCTGCTATAAAATGGCGCTGCAATAAAGTTGACAGCAGATGGTCTTTGGAGCTGAGCTCCACATTTTGGATAGATGCCCCAAGAGCGAAGTGACTGGGCCCTACGGGATTCGCATTGTAAGTGTTCTAATGTAAGGCCACATCACTTTCCAAAATGGCTGCACGAGACTGCATTCTCAGCAGCAGTGTGCTGGAGTTCCCCCTTCTCTGCATTCTCCTTTTGGGGATCTTTTGATCTTCTTGACATACGCCATTCTCAAGGGTGTGAGATGATTCGCACTGTGATTTTGGTAGACATCTCCTTTATTCCGAGTGACGCTGAACATTTTCCCATTTGTCAATTAGATTTTCTTGGAAAGTCTCTTTTGTTAGTTTTCTGTTCAAGTCTGCTACGCATTTTTATTTCAGTCTGCTTGCTTTTCAGTCATTAATGAATGTTTTTGATGTGTCTTGGATATTAGCAAGTTCTCTGTTGCTTAGCCTGTAAATATTCACTCCCATGCAGTAAGCTATCTTTTAATCTACTTCTGTTTTCATTACTGCATAAAACTTTAGTTTGAGGTAACCCAGAGTGTTTCTTTTTCTTTTACATCCCTTGCTATAGGGCTCAAGTCTCCAGAGACTTCTTTTCATGGTTATCATGAAACTGATGGGTATTTTCTTCTCTATTTTATTATTGCTGTTCCTATCTCTAAGTCATTAATAAATTTTGAGTTGTATTTCAGCATGATGTTAGAGTGACCCAAATTCATCTTTTATACAGGACCTTCCAGAATTCCCACCACTATATAAGGAGACTATCCTTTCTCTACAGTTATGAGAATGAGACTTTTTTATAAATTAAATACTGGCCATAAAATATAGTATAAGGCAGCAGTAACTAGAACAATATGGCATTCAAATAAAATGGACAATGGAAGATCCATTGGAAGATCAATGGAAGAGAATCAGAAGCCCAGAAAATAAATCCACAATATACCAATATTTAATATATACTTTGTCTTAAGAGTTTAACTGTTTCATTAAAACTTTTTCTACCGCTCTAGAGAGTTCCCTTATCATGACATTCAATATACAGACCTGAAATAAAGTCCTCTTTATTTCAGTTATTGAGAAATTCTTTAGATTGTAGCCTCTTTCAATGCAAAGGTTATGAAAACTTCAAGACTTGGGTACTAAAACTTCCATCTTTAGTACCTAAGAAAACAATTACCAAAATTACATGTCTTCTCATTTATGTAAAGCTATCTCAGTCCAGGGACTGACAGACTAGCAACTTGCTTACTCAGCATAGAAACATGTTTACGCATTTATGTGAAGAAAAATTTCCCTTTTAAGTTGCTTAAAGTTCTAGGAAAGGATGTCATATTCTTCAAGGTATAAGTCTTCACCTCCTTTTTAAAGTATATTCTTCTATATTTCTTCCTGTTGCTGTGGTTGTAAAAGATATTACTTCTAAACGTCACTTTCTCTTAAAGGCATATAGAAACAAAAGATTTTGTCTGTTGGTTTTGTATTTTTTTTCTACCATTTTACCATATTAATTTGTTAGTTCAGTAGATTTTTGCAGACTCTTTTCTATTTTCTGTGTATATTATCATGTCATCTAAGAGTAAGTTTCACTTCTTTATTCCAATTTGGATCTTTTTGTTTCTTTTCTTCCTGAATGTATGACTTCCAATTCTGTATGAACAATAATATCCTGTTCCAGATCTTAGTGAAATGCTTTCACTTTTGCACCATTGAGTATGTGGGTTTGTCATATGCAGTCTTTAAAAAGTTGTTCTATTATGAAAAAAAAAACACTACAAAAACAAAAAGGCAATCTCAAACTGGGAGAAGATATTTTCACATCACATGTGCAACAAATGGTCAATTTACAAACTGTATAAAGAACTCATCAATGCAATAACAAAAACAATCAAAAATGAACAAAAGACCTAAATAGACACTTCTCCAAAAAGACATTCAGATGACATACAGATGTGAAAGATGTTCAATATCACTCACTAGAGAAACACACATACACACATACCAAAAAAATGATTTATCACCTCATCCCCGTAAGAATGGCCTTTATCAAAAAAGACTGGAATCAATGAATTTGGGAAATATGTGGAGAAAAAAGAACACTCATCCACTGTTGTGGGGGGATGTAATTTGGTACAGTCACTCAGGAAAAAAGTATAGACATTCCTAAAAAACAAAAATAAAGAAAGAAAAAGAAATACCATGTGATCAAGCAATACCACTGCAAAGTATTTACTCAAAGAATATGAAAAAATGATTTTAAAAAAATTTACACATGCCCATGTTCACAGCAACATTATTCACAAGAGCCAAATCATGGATCCAATCTAAATGTCCACTGGTACAAAACATGATAAAGAAATTGTATAATATAGACCCAACAGAATATTACTGAACCACTGGCAAAATAATGCCTTCTGGGACTAAATGGATGAAACTTGAAATGATTATTCTAACTGAAGTAAGTCAGCAAGTGAAATAAGTTTTCTGAATGGTTTCACTCTTCTGGGCAATATAAATAACCAAAGAAAACAAACTAAAAGCAAAGTAAAACAAAAAAGACACTTAGACCCTGGGAAAAATATACTGGTCCCAAAGAGGATGAAGAGAAGATTAGGGTTAAGGCATTGGAACTGCAGATTTTGTGAGGATCAAGAAAGCATGTGCACATATGAAGTTTTACTCCCAAATCTCATTATTTATGTAAACAGGTGGAAAATTCAATAGAATTGGAGAAAAAATATTTTCCATTGTAAGCTGAAAATCATGACAGATATGTTCGTAGATAATGGCACTGAAACGTCACAAAGGAATATTACAACCTAAAACGCTTTTTTATTTAAAAGATTTTATTTATTTTTGCATAGAACTGGGGTATAGGCCAGAGGTTGGGGGGGGTGAGAGGATTCACCAGAGACAGAGTGGGGAGCAGAACAAGCAGATCAACTGAAATACACTGCTGAGGGGAGCAGTGGGGAGATAGAAGAGGTCTGGTGCACCATGTGGGTCAGCTCCCTGGCCAGGGATCTAACTCAACCTGCAGTGGCTGTGGATAGCTTCATAGTTCTGAGATTAACCCCTTGCACCACCAGGGAGGCCCATAGAACCTAAAATGCTTTTGAAGGAAATTGATTGTACTTTCTCACAAACTCAAAACCCAACAAATGGTGTGAAATTACAGTGGAATGGGGACAACCAGAAGGGGAGGGGATGGACAAGAACAAAGAAGGGAGCGAGCACAAGGGTCTATGGTGGTGACTATGGTTCCTTTGGTGGTGTGTGTATTATGAACAATGCCTGAAGGGAGGGTCCTAAATTTCTGTTATTTTTAAAAAGAGGTTCACTAACTTAGGCATTCCCATTATCTATTGAGATGTCTACATATGCAAAAATGTATCTTCAGAAAGCTAAGGAACTTTGCAAAAAATGTGTTTTCAAATAACTGATGTATTAATGAACAGACAAATGCTAAATTCTACCACATTATCGTATACTGTCAATTTCTATGCAGTTAGCTCAGAGCTCAATTCAGGAGAGTAATAAGAGTCACTATCCTTTGAATGAAAAAAAATTCCATTCTACAAAATAGTATTATCAACACTAGTCACCATACTGTACATTAGACACGCAGAACTGATTCATCATATAACTGGCAACTTGCACCCTTTGGCTAACCTTTTCCCATTTCCCCCACTGCACAAAATATCTAGTCACAGGTTAACACACAGATTACATAGAGAATCGATACATTATTGTATATCATATGTATTTTCAGATGTACAGAAATATATTTAAGATTTGTTTATTCATATAAAAAAAGGTCTGGCTTCTACCCACAACCAAACTATTGACCCCTATACCTCTAACCCCTATAACCCACCCACTAACCCCCAGGTTCCTTCCCCTCCGGTAATCACCAGCCTGCTCTCCAGACCTGAGTGTTGTCTTGCCGGCTTTGTGCTTTCTTTATCTTTGCATGAATCTTTATCCCTTCAAAAGGCATTTGTCTTTATCCCTCTGACATATTTCACATAGCTTAACACGCTGCAGTCCATCCTGGGCTCACAAACAACAAGCTTCCAAATACTTGTCCGTGGCAGGACCAGAACACAGAGCAGGCGGAGGCAGGCTCTGCCACCAGCCCTCAGGGGAATCACCTAGGACGTGCTTTCTTTTGACTCCTTGTAGGGATGCTTGTGGATATTAGAGTGAGGACATTATTTCCACCCTTTTGGGAATGCCCCTTGGATACCTTGAGTTGTCCAATACTGCCAGAAAGAGTTTCCTGTTCATCCTGGCTAAATCCAGACAAAATATTGTATGAAAATTTAAATAATAAGTCTGAGATCAAGAGAAGTCCCATTTGGAAGCCTCTGTTCTGCTTTTCCCCCTAAGCTATGTCTCCAGAAGCCAATGAAATACTTTCCATTCTAAATTCCAGAAATGCATCGAGAGACTATCCAGATGACCTTGCCAATCCTGGAGGCTTGCATTTCAGTATCATCTCATCTCATGTGGTTCATCTCTCCTTAAATTGCTAGCTTTGTGAAGGTATTACTTTCCTTCATGGAGGAAAACAAAAGTGCTAAAGGCCTTTTGAATCGCACTTGACAAGCAGCTGCAATGGAAATTGTTGCCCAGGTATGTGGGCCACTTCCCAGTGATGTCCTGGACCACCGAGAAACAAAAGGGCAATGTTACAGTTTTGCTGAATGATGTTGAATATGTTGAACTATGGGGATTCACTGAGTTGCAGGATCCTTTCCAAATAAGATATAAGACCTGAAACATTAATGAATCATCATAGGATGTTTACTTTTGGCTTCTATACATAGGAATTAAAGAAATTTGGCCAGTTAATAAAGACAATTTGTGACACCCTGAAAGACTGAACTACCAGGAAGCACACATCCTTAGAAACGATGAGGTACACTCATAAATTTCCAATCTAAACAAACAGTTCATAAATGCTGATTTCTCAGTGCTCACTAGAAAGTATGTTCTAAGTTTTAAGAATTCAATTACCACGTGTAATTATAAATAAGAAAACTATACACTATAGTAGAAAATTAGACTACATTATTTGATTTAAAAAAAGAGGTAGGAGGAATAGAGGTGAGATTTTATAAGAGAAAAGAATAAGATATAAGCCCACTGTGGTTGAATGGATAAAAGGGAAGGAAAAGGGAACAGAGAGGCAGGTGAGGAGAGGAAAAAGGACAGGACAGACCTGGACCACAAAACCCTGAAAAACCCTCCCGTCCCGGGAGAAGGCTCGGCACAGAGCAGGAAGCACCTAGAATGGACACTCAGGAGCAGCTGTGCCTGGGAGCCCTTCTGGGGCCCCCGCTCTTCTCTCAGAGGGACACAGAGCAGGCCGCAGACACCATGGCCCCTTCAGTTCATGGACACGGGGCTTGTCCAGCTTGCAGGTGAGCAGGGATAATTACGGGGGTGGGGAGGATGGAAAACGAACACCAGGTGGGGGCAGGCTTTCTCCGGATGAAGACAGAGCTCTGAGAGGACAGAGAGGGCTTCTCTTTGAACTTAAGGGGAAATCAGAAGGGTAGAACAGGATGGGGAGCCAGGCGTAAGAAACAGGATTTCTCACAATCTGAGGTGGTGAAGGAAAGAAAAACCTCAAAACTACATATTTTTCAAAGGGGTCATCTCTGAGAAATAACTTTGAAAACTGAAAACAAAAAAACAACAATTTATATAGGGGTTTCACTCAAAATATATAAATCTATATAACCAAGGCACTCAGCACTGTCCTTATAATCTACACACACAACATTGCAAATAAACACCAGGACCTGGAGGCCCCAGGAGTACTCACTCATTCACCCACAGGACTGGCAGCTGGGGGGACAACAGGAAAACACACAAGTCCCTGTCCTGGTGGAGCTCACATTCTTGGGGAGGGAGACAGACAAAAAGATCTAGAACATGCTGTCAGGTGCTGTCAAGTGTCATGAAGGACACAGATCAGAGAATGGTCACACAGTGAGGACACAGGTCTTCAGAGCAGGGGGTCAGGGAGGCATCTCCCAAGGACGCTCTGAGAGTGGGCAGGGTTCTGAGGGCTGCAAGGGTATGACTAGAAGACCCAGGGAAGAATAATGAAAACAAAAAACGGACAAATTCAGCTTTTGAGGTAATGGTGGTCATGCTGCTGACCTTGAACACCTAAGACACACACACATTAAATCTGTGGTATTAAGAAACTGCCTTTCCATGCTAAAAGATACATCCAAATATTAATAAATTTTGATCACTTCCCTCCTAGCCTCACTACTGGCATTCTGGATCCTGCCCACCACTGCTCAGCTACGAATCAAAATGGTGCCAACCCCAAACACTCGACAAAACTGTTAGTGTTCTCATGCATGTCATTAATGGGTCAGAGGATACTATAATCTATACCTGGTACAAAGGTAGAACGCTGGTTCACATAATTTCCTACTAATGATTAACACAAGTGAATGAAGAGTATCATTTACACACGGTCAGGAGGTAGGGCACCTCAATGGCACCGTGCTTTTGAGGGACTTCACAGAGAGCAACTCAGGATTCTACACCCTACAAATCCAAAGAAGAAATAATCAAGTTCGACATGCAACTGCTCTTCTCAACATCCTCCATAAGTGATTTCCCTCAGATCTCTCGGTGTGGGGTGGGGGTGGGGGATTCTGTGTCACACACAGGATTGACTGGGAAATCTTTTAAGCTGGAACATCTCCATGTCCTAAGGCCATGACGACTGTGCTGGGGCCATAATTAGGGCCTCAGGGATCATTTAACAAAAGATACATGCCTCCCTAGTTTTTCAAATGACTCTGGTCAAGAGATGGGCAGGGTTGAGGACCTCCCTGTGGCACAGCGGTTAAGCGCTGCGCTGTGGAGCTGTTGGCAGCAGCAACGTGAGTTCGACGCCCAGCCGGGGAGATTCCCACTGCCTCGCCCGCTGCTCCCCTCAGCAGTGTATTTCCGTCCATCTGCCTGTTCTGCTCCCCACTCTGTCTCTGGTGAACCCTCTCGCCGCCTCATGCCTCTGGTCTGTACCCCAGCTTGTATGCATCAATAAATCTTAAAAAAAAAAAAAAGGGAGAGATGGGCAGGGTTGACAATCCTGACATCCCCAACAGAGACCGTTGGGGACGAATTAGTGTGACTTCATGTTTTAGTAGTCACATAAAGTTCTAGAAAAGGGGCAGCTGAAAATGCATGGAGATAATCTCACTATTGATGAGGCTATTATACATGGGAGAAGTGTTTCCTGGTGCTGACACTACAGAGATCGCCGGCGGTTCTCCTTAGGGGTGTCACTGAACTAACATGAGAGTGCAGGTGACTGTAGGCTTGTCCTAAGATGCTCACTTACACAATGACAATCAAGTTCCTGCAGAGGCCACTGTCATTCTCTGGTTAAGTTACAGACTCAGCGTCACCCTAAGAAAGACTGAGATCTCCGTGAAAGGAACATGGTCCACATTCAAAGCCCACAAAGTCAGTACCTGCTCTGTTTCTCCACAGCACCAATCACTGTTACCAAAAAGCTAAGAAACTCAGAGCCAAACTAAACACCATCATGTACCTGATCTGCCAGTATAATGATGTTGGGAGCTTCATCCATTGGTTCTTCAAGGGACATAATCTGTATGTCACAAAGTGGAAGAAACTATCCTCAGACAAGAAAGTCCTCACCACAGAAGACATCAAGGAGGAAGATGGGGTATTTATCGCTGCGAGCATATCAATGAAGATAGCACCCGCAAAATTCACACCATCATCCTTTATGTGGTGTGAATGACCCTTCATCCCTCCCATGACACTTCAAATTCTAAATAAGAAATTTATTATCTAAAACGCAAATCTTGTGAGGCATGTACTTCTTGAGCTCTTGACCACAAGCTTCTGGGAGCTCTTGAGCTCCCGGACCACGACCACCAAATCCAGCGGACATTCTCACGTATGCCATCTCACCCAGTAAGTATGGAATTGTCAACACCACGGCCTGGCCTGTGGAGCTAACCAGCTCTCAGCTACCACACTATTCACCACCTTGTGATTCCTTCCCATCACTCCATACCTTTCACACAGGAGATATGGCCCAACTCGGGGTCCCCAACTTGAGCAGGAGATGACATCTTTCCCAAGCCCTCCCCCCACCCCAC
>PVIJ01016923.1:0-31150 GCA_004024925.1 Scalopus aquaticus | reverse complement strand
GTCTTAGTGATCACGCGCGCACGAGCTCCAAAGCCGCTGTACACGTGAACATCACGGGCTATGGCTATCCTGTTTACCCACTCTCAAAGCTCCGCCCCCTCATTCCTCGGGCGCCATCTTGTAATGGCGGACCTAGCTCCTCTTTCCTCCGGCGCCATCTTGTCCTCGGGCGCCATCTTGTCCTACCGCGCCCCACAATAATTATTTCTCAATGAGCAAAATCTCAAAGTGTAGACCAACTGGATGATCTCTCAGTCTATTTTAATGCATTCTTATACCCCTCCATTGATTCCTATAAATGTATTTTCAAGAGGAACCAGCTCTTAAGAATGAATTATTATAGCTCCACAGCTTCTACTTGCTCCTTTTATGGTGTGCTTGCTCAACAACAAAGATGTTTATTAAATAGCAAATATTATCTTCTGATGATTTGCATTCTGTTTACCTATTCAGTATTCAAGTGTCTGCTATGCACCAAGCATTGTGCTACATGCTATAGATATAATAGACTTCTCAGGAAGCTTAGCTTATTTTTCTACCAGAAGCAAGCATATAAAGAAAAGATACTAAAAAAGTAGGAATAATAAAGGGGCTAACATGTTTAAATGCTGCAGAAATACCAAGGGAATAAGGCAAGGGCCAGCAAAGAGTTACCAGTTTGCTTAAACAAAAAACAAACAGAAAACCAGTGCTTTAATGACTTTCATCTTTTTATTTTTTTTTTTTTGCCAAAGTCAAAAATACTGAACTTACTAGACAATGAGAGGAGGTAGAGCAATAGATTGAAAAGAAAGAATGAAAAATTTTGAAGCTGTACCACACACAGCAATTCTGCTCTATATTCAGCACTCTGGGAGAGAGTTGGAGACATAGTCCAAGTTCTCTAGGTACCTAGGGCCTATGGGATACACATGTGAACATGAATTACACATCATACACACCATGGCCATGCATGTCCCTAAACAGAGTTGAGCAAGAAGAGTATTGCTCAGTGCCCCTTATCTTTGCTCAGGAAAAAAACAAAAACAAACAAACAAAAAAAAACCTTCCATTTGTTCTAGAAACTGTGAACTATCCAACACTCATCTGCTTTTCTGTGAGGGATGTTTAGCCTGGAAGTTCAGAGTATGTGTACTTATACCACCCCACCTAGGTTCACTTCCCAGGACTGGTATATATCAACTCAGTACACAGATAAGTTCAGCAGACCCTTGAATGAAGTAGTAAGTACTGTTCAACATGTTTCATTATGATTTTTTTATGAGGAAAAAAGATCCCACTGACATTCAATGAAAAGATGTTCATTGT
Organism: Scalopus aquaticus; assembly: GCA_004024925.1. Taxonomy (NCBI): domain Eukaryota; kingdom Metazoa; phylum Chordata; class Mammalia; order Eulipotyphla; family Talpidae; genus Scalopus; species Scalopus aquaticus. The sequence continues at coordinate 29,842 of PVIJ01016923.1, read as the reverse complement.
TCCAGGACCTGCCTTCGTTTTACATCTTCTTGCTTCAAGTCACAGTTTCCAAGACCCGATGAGTACATTCCACAAGGGCCCACTGTCAGGCTTGAATACGTAGTGTCCTCTGATAGAATGTAGACATTTTTGGGAAATTTTTTTCCATATAAGAAGAAACTGCCTTGCATTTCCAGCTGGGTAATATCCCACTGTCTCAACCTCAGGGCCTCAGAACTTCCTGGCAGTGAGCTAGAGCTTGACTTGATTATCCTGCCATGTGACATACAAAAGCACCACTCCAATCAGCAGAGCTCCCCTTCCTGAAGAAGTTACCAAGCCTCTGTGGAAGGAATGGGACACCATGTGAACTTGGGTTTGGTGTCATGGAAAATACACTGCCTGAGAAGATCGAAAACATGGCATTTAAGGGCCCTTTATTAAAGTGGGACATGAATCTCTCAGTTCTAAAGTGGGGGCCTTTGAAAAGTCCCTAGTGTTTCTTCCAATAAAACAGCTCTAATTTTATTTCCCACTTTGAGTTATATATTACTGGAATAAATGTGGTTGTTTGGAACACAGTGGTCTCTTGAAGCCAGAGTTAAAGATTTGGTCCTCAACTAAATTTATCAGCTTTACACAAAGAAAACAACCCCAAAGCCATAAACACAATTTAAACCCCACACGATTGTTGATCATAATTGGGGCTGGAAGTGTATGCATATTTTTGTAAAATCACTCTCTAAATTGAAAGCCTGCCCAAAGCTCTTGTCCTAATAACATCATATCATCATTTGCAAATGTAACTCAAAGACTCTCCTATCCTTTCTCATTGCATTTGTGTTGGCAGATGGGCCAAGCCTGCTGAACTCATCCTCAAGTAGCCCAATTCAGATGAAGAGAAGACATGAAAGTGATGAATGAACCACTGAGTGTTTCAATTCTGTTTAAACTATGTTGACTAAAAATTACAGAGAAACTGACTTTAAGATTTCAAAGGGTACAGGAAAAATTCAGTGTGCTTGACTATAAAGAAAACAGACCCTTCTCCTCCAAGATAAATAAGCACATTTGGTTTGATTTGGTTGCTGTAATAGGGAAACAGCATTGTACAAAGAAACAATTCTTGAGAACATCTGTGGTAGGTGGAGGCAGTTTTTGCTTTCTTTCCATCAGGCCCTTAATAAGAATTAAAACTTGATAAATAACATGGAGGTAGCTCCCAAGAACAGGATGCTGAATGTACTACAGGGTCTTTAAATACAGCATGGGGTCACAGTCAGGCAGCAGTTCTCTTTGCCACATTTTCTAGCAAGTCAAGATCTGGACTCATTGACTAAAGAACATTCCACATCCTGAGTCATAAACATTGTAATCGTTCTTCTTGTAAGCTGATTAGATCTCATTGTGAGGCTGGACAAGAGACAGGGTCACACAAGTGTAAAGGGGAGGGTTGCATAGCTGTCAGGACAAGTGACCAGATCTACAGTTGAAGCCCAAAGTTAGAAAAGGGTGAGAGATTTTAAGAGAAGGAAGAAAAAAAGGCAGATCAGAATCAGAAGGAAAACAAACTGAACTTCCTCCTGCCTCTTTTCTAGTTTTCATCATTCTAAAATACAGTGACTTAGCCTCTAGGAGGAGGCTAAGAGGAAAAGAGGCAAAGTTCACTGGGAGAATGAGGGGGCAGGAATGGGAGTTGGAGAGAAAGTGTTCCCTGAGCACACAAGAAAGGAAGGAAGGAAGTGATGCAATGCAGCAAAGAATTTAAGAGAGCCCAGACAATCCCACAGAGACTGAACTGTGTAGAAGGGGCCACATGAAGGAGAGTGACTGATGGGAAAGCTCCTGGACCAAGCTACAGCCAGATGACCTCTAGTCAGAAGGGAAACAGAAACTCTGTTCTGGAAGGAACAAGGCACAGGCTTATGATCTTCCCATGTCCAAGGCTGGGCCTATAGTGTTGATTGCATCTTGAGAGAGCACTCAAAAGGATAGAATTGGAGATAAGACCTAGTCACGGGAAGTTCATGGACTGAAATTCACATCCTCTCTAGCTAAGCAGATTTCTGATATTTTTAAATCCCTTCTCTTCCTATCTGAACTTGGGAGGAAGAGCACTGAAGTTCTTTAAGTCAAGTCCTCTGGACTCTCTCCCCAACTCTTCAACTAATTAGTTGAAAGACTATCTCTCCAGGCCTCAGTTTATTCATCCTCAAAATGAGCATGTTGGAACACCAGTCCTGTTTTTAACAGCAGAACCTCTCCACTCTCACATGTCCCACCAGCCACAGAGAACCTCACTTATACCTCTGGTTCCATGGGGTCTGGCCATGTCTACCTTGATTTCTGCATCAGCACAGCTGGAATAGTGCCAGGCACATCATCGTAGCTGCTCCAGGGACGTGTATTAAATGAATTACAGTGGACTGCGATCCCCATGAAGCAGATAAAAGCAGAGCTGTTTTAACTGAAGCTGCATGGAACCCTCTACTCCAACTGCCTTCATCATCCCTAAGACTACATAGAGGCTTCTTCTCTACAAATCATAGGCCTGTGGTTTCATTGCTGCACATGTAGAGTTGAAGTATAGAAATTCATCTAGTTTGGCCCAAATTTACCTGACTAGAGGATCACATTCCCACTTCACCCTCTACTTCAAAGTCTTGGTTTGTAAACCTTCTTGCCGGTACATTTTCCCCTCCCTTTGCAGAAGATGAAAGCATTTTTCCAGACAGGCCTGCTGTGAGTGACTTTATGGAAATGAATATCTTGTGTCCCTAATGTGCCTCTCACATGGAGAACTCCTTGTATTTATTTATTTTTAAGAATAGGGCTGGGAGGTTGACGTTTCCATTAGCAGTTGAGTATTTTTTCTTTTTAAATAAAAACCCTACGCCTCGGTGAGACATGCCTCACATTCCGGTCTCCCCACTTCAGGCAGTTATGTGCTACTAAATATGCGGTGGAAATGACACATGTCTGGAAACTCAGAAGCAACACCGTCTCACAACCGCTTGCTCAGTGGTATACAATGAAGGTGTTGTAAGTGGTTAACTGAGGAAAGCAAAGTCTGATCTCAATAGAGAAATCAGAGGCACCTTATGCATCTGGCATGTGTCCCTCTCATGCAGTGAAAGGTGTCCTAGTTTTAAGGGCTGATCACTACGGAGCAAGATGAAAACACAGAAACTTCTCATCTTCCAGAGGATTCTAGAAATAACATGGTACCTCGAGGTGAATGGAAGCCAGGAATTTCTTTTTCAGGAGAGGCTAACACATCTCTAATAGGGATGGGACAGCTCCTTAAACCTAATCTTCAATTTTAGTGAGCCTGTGGACACTTGGCCGACAGCAGTTTGTAGGCAGCAAATGGTTACATTTCAAGGGACTTGGGTCATGAGTTTAACTCAAAGTATTTTTCTCTCAATTTGTGTTGAGGTAGGTATCCCTACAGGTTTTCTCTTGACCTATCTGAAGACTTGTAATTGGATAGCGGTTGTGAAATGGGAATTTAAAATGGAATTATATTGCTAAGGATTATGCTAATGGATACAGATTGGATTAAATGTAACTTAAGTATCCAAACAGGAAGACATTTGTCCCTGTTGGAGAAAGTGTTGAAAATCTTTGGGCACAGATTTCCATGCAGTCCCAAACACACCAAGAGTTTTATCCTTGGCAAAATATGAAGTTTACTAAGTATGAGTGGAAAAACTTGCAGTTACCTCCTAACAAAGAGTTTCTTACACAATTCTTAGTTGTTATTGTTTTAATGATTTATAAGTAAGTGAATTTGAAATGTGAAACGATTTCCTTAAAATATGCATGTTTTTTTATTTAATTGGGAGAAAGTATTTGGTTTTTATTGATCTTTGAAATGTTTGGAAAGAAGTCTAGTGTGTGATAAGGGAACCAAAAAAGAGAGAAACATTCAGAGAGGGAAGGGGAGGGAGGATAAGGGCTCAAAAAGGGGTAGAAAAGAGCACAAGGGACTGTGATGACGGTTCACGGGTGAATCGGTGGTTGGTAACCTAAGGGGAATACACAATAATGTAAAAGATATAAATAACAATAAAAAAGAAGTCTAGTGTGTGGTAAATTTATAAATCACCTATTCCTATTCAAAAAAGTGAATAGGGACATGTTAGAGATCCATGTTAGAGATACTACAGACATTTATGTGCCACTATTTGTGGCCACCAAGCAAAAGAGGAGGTAGACATGGCCTTACCCAGAGACATGGACTGAAAAACAGTTCTTGACTGTAAGGAAGAACCTACTGGGGGTAGTAAATCTGAAAAGAAGGCAAATGAACACTCAATGCAAAGTTCAGTGTCATCAGAGAATCTGGACCAAAAATCACCTTAATAGCTGTGCTCTGGTTTCTCTTTTGCCCCTGCCTTTTCTCTAAAGCTGAAGTGTAACTTTGTATTATCCAATATCTGGAAGGAGAGTTTGTAGGGAAAAGGAAAGGAGATGAAAGCATAAATGTGAGCAAAATATACACCTGCACACACAGATACACACATACACACACTTCTCCCAGCTAACACTCAAGTCATACAGAAAGCATACAGAAAGAGTTAAGAGAGCATTTACCTTTGTATCTAGTTTCCTTTAGACAAGTAAAGCAAATGCCACATAAGGATATAGCTTTGTTCTTGATCGTTCATGTTATCATTTTGGTGCCAAATATAAGGAGATCCAAATGAAATCCAATTTTGCAATCACCAAACACTGAGAAATATTTGATCACACTTGATGAGTTTAGATTTTGTTGGTCCTGCAATACTTTTGGGAAATGATGTAGCTTTCTTTGCAAGATATTTGGAGATTTATGTTTTGTTTTGATTTTTGCTTGTTATTTTAAGGGGGAAATGTGAAAATATTTAAACCAATGTACTTAGGTTCTATATTATAGAATATCAATTTGCAATAATTTATTCTTTGCCTCTTACATACCTTCTGTGTAATGTAGGAATGACTGGAATAAGAACAAAGTTCAGTTTCTAGTTATGTCACCAGCTTTATAAGCTTGAACTAGTTTCTCATGAGAACTTCATTCTTTTTCACCCATAAAATTGGTTTAAGTGTGCATAGTTCTCATGGTTACCATGAAACTTAAATAGCAAATATAAATGCTTTGCATTCATGTGTCCAATGACATCTGTTAAGTCCCTACAGTGTGCATGTTCTGGGGCTGTACTGCAGAACCCCACATAAACCTGACTGCCCTCAGGGAGCAAATTTCAAGTATGAGAGAGATAACAAACCACAAATAAATCCCAAGTGAAATGTTCGAGGTTAATTCCATGGGCTCTGGTTTATAGATGTTACAGAATTAGGCCCTTGCAGTTATTAGTGTAATTGTAGTTAATGTTTATATCCTCCCCAAAGTGCAGGCTCCATGATGGTAGTGACCAAATTGTATGGCCATGCTGTGCACAGATTAAGCAGATACACATACTTGCAGAATAAATGAATAACTACAGTGTGATAAATATGCAGAGGGTATAATGGTGAAAATAGAAACTTGAGGGAGTAGAGAATCTGGAAAAGCCTCTCTAGGATGTTGGGGCACTTAAATGATGAGAAGCCAGCCATACATATGAAAGAAGCCAGGACAAGAGAATTCTACACAGCAAATACCAGGACAAATACTCTGACACAGGAAAGAACATGGAATATTTCTGGGATGGGAAGGAACTGGTGTGAGTCATGCAGAAGTAGCATCTGGATCACACAGAGCCTGCAGTTCTTAGAAAGTTTGAGTTGTTTTTTTTAAAAAATGTATATTTTTATTGTTATTTATATCTTTATATTTTGCATTCCCTTTGGGTAACCCACCACCAGTTCACCCGTGATCCTTCTCCCTTGGTCCCTTATGTCCTTTTCAACTCCATTTTGTGCCCTTATCCTCCCCTCCCCCCACCACCCCAAGTGTCTCTCTCCTATTTGGTTTCCCTATAGTCCTGTTATAAGTGAAAACATTCGATATTTTTCTCTTTCTTTCTGGCTTGTTTCGCTGATTCCATCCATGTCGCTGCAAATTGCATGTGTTTATCTTCTTTGAATGCTGAATAGTACTCCATTGTGCATATGTGCCACATCTTCTTGACCCAATCATCTATTTTTGGACATCTAGTTGCTTCCATACCCTTGCTATTGTGAACTGTGCCGCAATGAATATACGGGTGCATGTATCCTTTTGGATTAGTGTTTTTGTGTCCTTTGGGTAAATTCCCAAAAGTGGTATTGCTGGGTCGTATGGAAGCTCCATGTTGAGCAGTTTGAGGAATCGCCATACTGCTTTCCATAGTGATTGGACCAGTTCACATTCCCACCAGCAGTGTAGAAGAGTTCCTTTTTCTCCACATCCTTTCCAGCATTTGTTATTGCCTATATTTTTAATGTGTGCCATCCTCACAGGTGTGAGGTGGTATCTCATTGTGGTTTTGATTTGCATTTCCTTGATTATAAGTGATGTTGAACATTTTTTCATGTATCTGTTGGCCATTTGCTTTTCTTCTTTGGAGAAGTGCCTTTTTAGCTCTTCTCCCCATTTTTTGACTGGGTTATTGGCTTTGTTTTTGTTGAGTTGTGTGAGTTCCTTGTAAATATTTGTTATCAGTCCTTTATCGGATGTATTGTGTGCAAAGATCTTTTCCCATTTGGTAGGGTATCTGTTTGTTTTGGTTAATGTCTCTTTTGCTGTACAGAAGCTTTTTATTTTGATGTAATCCCACCTGTTTATCTTGTCCTTCACTTCCTTCACTTTGGGGGATGTGTCGTTAAAGATTTTGCTGAGATGTATGTCTTGAAGAGTAGAAAGTTTGAGTTTTATTCAAAGCATAATGTATGTTCCCTTTGTCTCTTCCATATCTACTCTTGTTTATAGCTTTTAATTAATAACAAGTTTAGCATGCATTTAAAAATTAGGCAACTACCAGATAGTTGAAAATTAATCATGGATTATAAGAAACAGATACCCATCTTCAGATATGAAAGGGATGTGAGCTAGAGCATTCAGGAAAAAAAATAACTTGTATCAGAGATTATCTCTAATTTCAGGCTTACCTCCAAAATTATTACATTAGCAGACACTTGGCTCCATACTCTAGAGCACCCAGAAATGTGACTGCACCAAGACAAGCACTCCAATATCATACTTTGTTGCCCCCACTTTGGAGGATTTCAATGAAATTTCTTCAAGCCAGACTTTCAAATGCTTCTAAACACAGGTTCTTTCTCTAATTTTACTGGTTAATGTCAATCAAATTATTTAATCTTCATTGCTTAGCTTCCATTTCCTACAGCATCATTGAATCGACCTTCCCTGAAGATTTTGTCTTCAGCTTCTGGTCTAATTCCATAGAGTAAGTATGTGCTAATTCATCTCTGTTCTGGAAGCATTTAAATGTAAACCACTGCTCAATACTTTTCTTCTTTATGGCAGGAAACTGAAAAAAAATTGCTAATTTCTCAAAATTTTAGTGGTTGGATATTTTGGGTCCAGTGACCCTGGCTCAAAGTTTCAATTGATTTCTTTGGTTTCAGGAGGTTCTCTGTTCTTCCTTCTTTCTGCCTCGACTCTGTTGGACAGCTCTCTTAGCTTGACCTAGCATTCAGATCATTACCTGGCCCTATGCCCAGCACCTAATGCATGAATTATTTATAGAAAATGACTGATAAATGTGATTGATGAGGTGTACTTGGGTAGCAGTATCTATGTCAGTGCTTTGAGTTCTCCCTTTTGCAAGAAGTTTGATTCTGCTCCTTTCTACCCTACCAGGAGGGACATTTGATTTTGGTAGAGGAAACTTGCCAAAATTTCCTAGATACATGTCTGGAACTTTATTTTAATAAAGAAAAATAATAGTATATAAAGGAGAGTTTTTGAGCCATTCATCTATTTTGGGTTTTTTGTTTGTTTGGTTGGGGTTTTTTTAGTTCTTTCCGTATCTTGGCTGTTATAAATAATGCTACAATAAACAGAGGCATAAACAGAAGCTCCTTATCTAAAACTCCACCTGAAATGTATACTAAATGACATTGAAAATTAATTGTGTTGTAATGTAGGCAGAAAGAAAATGAATATTATACTGTATAACCAATATGAGCCCAATCCTATAAATCAGCATACAAAGAAGGAAACAAACCAAGCTGTTGATGATGTTTATATCTGACAAGTGAGAGTATGAATTTTTTTCTACATGATTTCCTGTAAATAATCGTTTTTAAGATATGCGTTCTTGTATATCAGAAAAGTTACACTATTTATAAAAGAAATCACACTAGGCAAACCAAAACACACAGAATTATATTCCTTGTGAACTGGTTCAGCCACTAAAGAAAGATGTGTGGAGGTTCCTCAGAACACAAAAAATGAATCTACCATGTGGTCCAGCGATTCCACTCCTAGGAATCTACACAAAGGACACAAAACACTAATTCAAAAGGAAACCTGCACTCCCATGATTATTGCAGTATTATTTACAAAAGCCAAGATATGGAAAGGACTAAAAATACCCCAAAATAGAAGTATAGCTCAAAAAGTCATGGTGTATTTATACAGTGGAATTTCACTCAGTGATCAAAAAAGACAAACTCATGCCATTTGCTGCAACATGGATGAAACTGGAAATAAGTCGAGATTAGAAAGAAAAAAGATAAATACCTGATGGTCTTATTTGTATGTGGCATATAGAGGAACCAAATGAAAAGTCAAGAAAAAGTCAAAACTAGCAAGCTGACCATAGAACTAAGGCATACAGCATAGGAGGAGGCAGGAGGGAGAGCAAAACAGGGGAGGGAAGAACACAAGGGAATATGGTGATAATTCATGGGTGATAGGTGGTGGGAGAACTAGGGGGACTGCAATGATATAAGAAAAAAATGTAATTAATTTTTTTAAAAAAACAGAATTGTATTTCTAATTTTCCATAATCGTCAACCCAAGCCATATAGAATTAAATAATGAATTAGTGATTATTTATTAAATTAAGGAGATGGGAGGGAATTTTAGAGGGGATGGAAAAGTTTATGGCCTTGATTGTGATGAGGGTTTCATGAATTTGTATTTATCTCTAAGCTTACCATGCTGTACACTTAAATATGTACAGCATTTTGCATGTCAATTATGTCTCGATAAAATGAAATTAAACAAAGAATGAACTGGGCAAGTTTTAAAATGCCCAATTCCCAAGGTGAACTCTGTACCAAACAAATCAGAAATGGAAACCGGGAGTATTTTTTAAGTTTCCCAGGTGATTTCAGTGTGTTGTCAGGGTTAAGACTCACTGGTGTACTAATTGGATAGCTTAGATCAGGGATTTAGTTGCAAACCTTGCTGCAATTGGAATCTCCTGGGGAGCTTTTATAAAACCAGTCCCTAACCCCAGGTTATGATTTTAATTGTTCTTTTACTGGGGTCCTGTATGTGTGTTTTTTAAATTTTCCCAGGTGACTGTGATTTACAGACAAGGTTGCACCCTATGGTTTTGGTAAACTAACATCTGTTGAATATTCACTCTGCGCAGGACCTGTGCTGAGTGGCCTTTGTGCATTTAATACTCAAAATAATCCAACAAGGTGAGTATGATTATCCTCATCTTACAGAAGAGGAAACTAGTACTCTGAAATATTAAATAATTTTTCAGTGCAACCCAGCTCATTTGAATCCAATTTTTTTTTTTTTAATCTCCTATAAGGATAAGCAAAGAAAGAATTGTCCTCAGTTCTGGATCAATGCTTTCTGTATACCCTAATGAGGAAATCTGGCCAACCCACTTTTAAAATGTTGACACTGTAACTCTTCATAAGTCTTTTTTTAGTTAGGAATTGTCCCATTCCTGTCGAACTCCAGCAAACATAAAAAACATCTGCAATTCCCTACTACTGTCTCTTCATTCCATAATGGCCTGAATAGTATTAGTTCAACGTCATGTGTGTGTTCTGGTGCATACTGTCATGCTTTAGAACTTAAATCACTTCCAGAGTTGTTAAAAGTTATAATGGTGTCTCATTGCTTAACGTTATGACACTGTTTTTTGGTTGTTTTTTGGTTGTTTGTTTGTTTGTTTTTGTGGCATAGCTCATATTTTTATTTTGTTTCATGTCATATAATTTTCGGTAATAAATGGTTAATTGTGTTTTAAGAATTCCTTAAAGATTTTTGCAAAACTCCCCAGATAATTGAAAGCACTCTTGGATGGCACAAAACCGCTTTTAGGATTGCTATTCCAGACAAATTTCACCATCAGTGGATTTGCTGAAATTTCCTCTCTGAGCTTCATTTGGAAGAAGTTGTGTTTTTCTGAAAATAAACTTCACTCTTTCTGATAGTTGGGATTCCCACTGTCCTTAAAAGGAGCTGCAGGTGCACATTGGTAGCAGAACCGGGACCTTTTCACTACAAGCTGAGTCTGAGGTCTTTGAAGTAAAACTCATTTGCCCAGATTTGTATAGCATTACCTGAGCGTAGAATTACCCAATAAAACCAAATTGATGGGTTAAGGATACAAAATAAGCCATTTCAATTGCCAGGAATTCCGGATCAGCTTATGGGGCAGGTTTTGTGAGGGAGTAGATAAGACAGAGAACAAATGCTGTTTAGAAAGAAAACTTGTAACTTTTTTCTTTTTCCCCATAAAATAGACATTATCTTTTATATAATTTTGTAAAGGAATATGTTCTAGCATGCACAAATTTGCAAGACAATGATCCTTAAATTGAATTATTTAGCCAGTGAGTATTTGCCAAAAAAATGTTGAAAAGAAATGACCGTTTTGAGTACTTGTGTTCAAATAAAAGGGGAATCTTTCCTTTTCGTTGACTCTTTTATTTCCCTTTTTTATGTTAACATTTTTCCTTTACTCCTAAAGAGTAGAAATTTTATGTTGTACTTTCAAGTATTTTGGAAGCCTGTGTTTTGTGCTTGGATTATTTGGGATAGAGAAAATATTTGATAAAGTTGAGAAATAGTTTAATGTTTATTTTTTAAAAGAAAAAAAAAACCTCATTACATTTCTGTCACTTACTATAGCCCAGAAAATAACATAGGAGGGAAGTTAATAATAATCTATTCTGGTAAAAAATAATACCAGAAATCAAACACTTTGAGGACTGAATGCAAATCAAAGGCATTTATTCTTCTATTTAAACAGATCATATCCTTTGCAGTGTCACTAATCTGAAGGTAACAAAACTGATATTTCAAAATCAAATCTGACTAGAGTTTTAATGAGGTTCCTCAGGTTGTTTTATTTGTAAGTAAAAATATGTGTCTATTTGTATTTTTACATTTACTTACATTTTGACATATAAGTAAAATACATATGTATATATTTTAAATGTTTTACATAGATAGAAAAGAGACCTCTTCTGATATTATAAGTTTCAATAAATTAGTGATTTAGAATCTTCTCCCTTGCATCTGTTAGTTCCAGAGAACTTTAAGGTGGGTAAGTAAAATGTTATAAAGCAAAATGGATAGCATGACTGGCCATTAAGATTTATCTGGGGATTTTCAGAAAGTATCGCTTTTTAAGATAATATCTAATTTTTGAGGCAACATAAACAGGTATTTTTATAAAATGTGTACTCTGAGTGGAATTTATATATTTTGTTACCAAATAGTTTCCTTCTAATTTCTTCCAAGTATTTTTACATCTTCAGGGAATTGCAAAATGTCTGGTATGTTATTAATTCTAGATAGTTACACAGCACTGAAAACAAATAGATGTTTTTCAGCCATCTTTATTTTTTATATATGTTCTATCACAAAGATATCTCACTATCATAATTTTCAAGAAAGAACGTTTTGAAGATGAAAAGGATTGGGATGTGACTCACAAAAAGAGAATCAACCTGTCTTATTGTAACTTTATTCAGAATTTCACAATTCTTGCTAAACCATAAGGGAAGGGCCAAAAGCAATAAAGCAGCAGAAACACAGTAAGAATGTGCCAGAGTTCAGAGAACAATTGCCCCGGGCTTAACTTCATTAACCTTTAATCTGTTTGGGGCATCAGTGGCTTCTCTATAAAGCATCCCACAACGTGACCAGGCTCAGGCCTAGACTAACAGTCATAATAGTAAAAGTCAAACTTGAATGTTGGTGCTGAATAGTTGGGGTAAATGTGCATAAGAAATAAAGGTTTTCTCTGACCTCTGTAATTGAAACGTAAGACAGTGAATTAGGATATAGTCTCTGACTTGGGAAAGAGCTTTTCTGAGATTTCTCTGATTTGGGCTGACAAAGTACATTGCCCCAGAAGGCCTTCTAGAACTCTAAAACTGGCATTTTAAGAGTGAAATGTGGTCTGGGAATAAAAAGAACACAGCTCAGGAAGTCAGGAAACCCAGGTTGCCATTATTGATTAACCATTTATTAGCCACATGACCTTCAGAAATGAAGACTGGCTATCCCTTACTTAGGTCCTATAGTATAGGTTAGTATATAGCCTAAACAAAGAGCCTAGTTTTCTGACTTCAATAAGTTCATAGTACAAATTGACACAAATTACTGTGATATAATCTAGTAAATGATACATAAGCATTTGGAAAAATTTTAAGAGACAGAAACAAATAATTCTATTTGAGGAGTGCAAATGGAAACATTTGGAAATGTTTCAATCAGGACTTTGAAAGATAAATACCAACTAATCTGTTTTTGGTGAAAATACACCATGCAGGAGAAGTAAGTGTAATTTAGTTAAAATGTGAATTGAAGCAAATTGTGAAAGACTGAAAAACATGCTATGGAATTTGGGCAACTAGGGGGCTCTTTGGGACTAAATTTCCACATTTTTAAATAAAAGGATCTGGATTGGACTATTTCTGAGTTCATGACCAGGTCTAAAAGTCTAAATAAGATGACATGAAAAGTTCAAGAGGAAATGCCTTGTATGAAACCTTGCCAAATTGTATCAATTCTTGTAAAGATAATGCCAAGTCAGGGACTATTACTCCAAACTCCAGAAAAATAACCTCCCTTGCATCATCATGATATTGTTAGCTGAAAGCAAACAAAAAAACCCAGTATTTTTTTTTTTTTGAGTCAGTACTTATTTGTGTTCTACATGGCAAAAGAATACTTTCGGGGGCTTCAAGTTGAATTATTTAAAATGTTATTCTAAAAAGTTAAAGTTACAGACTGAATTGGGTATTTTAAAATTTATATATTAAAGGCCTAATCACAAGTATGAATATATTTAGAGTAAGGTAGTAATTAAGGTGAAATGTAATCATAAGGGTGGGGCCTGGGTTCAACAGGATTAATGTCTATATGAGAAAAGACATGAAGAACTCTCCCCTCATGTACTCAAAGGAAAGGTCATGTGAGGATGCAACAAGAAGGTGCTCATCTGCAAACCAAGACAAGGGTTCTTACCAGAAATCAAATCTCCTTGGCCTTGAACTTGGACTTGTGGCCTCCAGAACAGGGAGAAATAAATTTCTGTTGTTGAAGTCACCCACTGTATGGTATTTTGCTGTGGTAGCCCAAGCTGACTAAAACAAATATTTTATTTCTAGTGAGATAGATATTTTTTGAGTTTTACTTCTGATATCAAAGTCAATTTTTAAAATGTGATCATACTATTCAGAACGATTGAATTATTAGTTCTTTGTGGTAGTTGTTGAAACTCTAGAAGATCTTATCTTTACTGTGCAACATTATGATGATTATGAATACAACCTTCCCAATGATGTCTCATTTCAACTGAAATGAGAACATTCATTGATTTTAAGCTTCTAATTTTGCACATAAAACTTTGTCACCGAGCTACAGTTACTTGATATCAGTGCTAGCCCGGGAACAGACAGAAGTGAATGAGGACCCCATTCCCTGCTTTCACCTAAACTCATTGTCAAGCTCATAAGACAATGAAACTAGAAGCAAGACAATCAAGTATGTTAAGGGCTATAGTCAAAGCACAGGTTAATGTGGGTACATATAGCAAGAGCATCTAAGGGCCAGGAATGGCTTCCTAGAAAAAGTTTTGTTTCAGGAAAACCTGAGAGGAGGTTGGCATATATTTAGTATTAGTAATGATGTTAAATCAATAGGAATCAGCCAAGCAAGAGGTGGGGGGTGAGTTTTCAGGCAGGGTAAACATCATGTTTGAAAGGCTGAAATGTAAGAACACAGCCAGTCACAGAAACAAAAAGTTCAACAGGAAGAAAAAAACAAACAGTAGTTGAGGGACTGAAACATGGAGAAGCATGTGTCAGGAATAAATTTATTAGCCTGTTTCCCTCTCAGCCATCGCTGCGTAAATCGAGAACGGCACCCCTGACTGCTTTCGAGCTTTAGAATAAATGGAGCATTAGAAAAATAATCTTTTCTTGTTTTAAATAAACAAGCAGTAAAAAGTTGTAAAACCTTTTATAGCTACTATGAATTCAAACATATTTTCTCATTGAAATGCCACATATGTTGTAGAAAAAATAAATGTTTAGATAGTGTGAAACCCCCTGACCAGAATGTCCTTCTCCACTTCCCTCTCTGTGGGATCCTCATCCAAGGTGGGGGCAGTGAGGGTTGGGCAGGCTCTGTTTGGTTTAGGGTCTATAACTAGTCTGGGTTACAGCATCAAGGAGCAGAACCACCTCTACTTACCCTGCATGGCAAAAAGCTTTATGTTAGCAAGGACAACTAAGAAGGCAGCGTAGAAACATCTGAGACATGAAAATTCTATAGTATATTAAAAAATAAAGTCTTAATTCTCTAACAAAATTGATAGACTTGGGGTTTTGTTGTTTGGTTAAGACTTTTGAAGAGATTTCTGCACATTTTTACTTTTATCATATCAATAGTATGAGCCAATTTTCTAGATGATTTATAATACCCCAACAATTGATAGATGTATGGTCAGTGTTACAAATATTTAGGTTACAAATTTATTTAATTTTTTTCCCTCATCACAGTTTATCACAATCACCTAATGATTCTTCTTCCCCAAAATACAATGTGTCATTTACATATTAATGAATGACAAATGGGTTAACAAATTATTTTTATACCTTTGTTGAAGTCACCCACTCTATGGTATTTTGCTGTGGCAGCCCAAGCTGACTAAAACAAGTATTTTATTTCTAGTGGGATAGATATTTTTTTGAGTTTTAGTTCTGATATCAAAGTCAATTTTAAAAATGTGATCATACTATTTAGTAAATTCACAGAGGAAATTCACAGTAAATTCACAGAGTAAATTTCCTATACACAAAAAAGGAGCCTCCTTTCACCATCTGATGATTTTTAAGTGTGTGTTTGTGAAAATGAGCCTGTGTTCATGGCACATGTGTGTCACATGAGTGTATGTGGGCAAGCACAAGTGGCCCCAGAATTACTCAGCAGCTAATAACAGAGCAGATGGCTTAACATGTGACTAGTCCTTTAATTGAGAAGTAGTGTTAAATAATTGTGCTAACCCAACTACCCAAAGAAGATAAAATTTAAAAATAACTAAAAATAAATAAGTGTTTAACAGAACATAAAATTTATCTTAAATGAAGACAAGAATATTTTTTTATATGACGTCTTCTGGTCAGTCTCTTCAAAAACTACCTATCTTTCCAATGAAATGTACTTATTTTAAATGTTTTTATTTTATTTTAAGATTACTCTCCAAATGATATAATAGAAATTAGAACTACAAATGCAAAATATTTATCCAAAATGAACTATCTTCCATTATCTCTAAATGAGTCATGTTTTGAATGGAAGAGTCAAGGGGGAATTTTCAGATATTTTGATTTATTAAAAACTCAACTTTAGAGTTTTGGACAGTTTGTTTAAGTATCAGACTTTACTGCTTATGTATTTAATACCTAACTTCAAAAAGTGAAAGTGCCAACATTTATTCACATAAGTTAACATTCTGTTTTTAAAAGAAGGATAAAATCATTCATCTAATATTACAAAGCAATAGTTAATGTTTAGACAATAGTAAATATTTATTTGACCTGGTTCTTATCTGCTTGGTATTTTGTGCAACACCAAACAGTGTCTTTTAGTCGCAAACCATCGTATCTGTCCCATACTATAAATATATTTATAAAATCCTTGAGACCTCACAGATCCTTTAATCTCAAGCACATAAGTCTACAGATGAGGATACTGAGGCCAGGGAGAGTAGGGAATCAATCATCCTGAGTGCTTCCGTATGGAACTTGTATCAGAATGAAGCAGAGCTGTAGTATTTGAAGGCAGACAGTCTGGCTCCAGTACCCGCCTCAACCACAGAGCTCCATTGCCTTTCTATTTGCATTTAGTGTTTTACATTTTTTTCATCATAAAGTTGTCTCTACATGATTTCCTTTTATCTCTCAATCATTTGGAGCTATTCAGCACAAAATAAAAACACATTCTGTGTGTGAAGTACAACAAAATTATTTAGTAATAAAGATTTACTTCATCTCTTAACAGTATGTAAAGCACATATAGATGTTTGGGGGAGCATGATAACTAACTATGAAGTGATGCTACTAAAGTTTTTATCTTACTCTTTACACTTCCCTATTCTTTTTTTTAAAAAAAAAAAAACTTCTACAAGCAATATCTGATGTGTGAATTAAACATTTATTGAACGAGTGGATATGTTATATGCTTGAAAATGAATTTGATTTAAAAGAAGAAAAATCAAGTAAAATAGCTAGAATTTAAATGACTAAAACTGGCTTATTTGGAATTTATTTTGAGAAATGTGTCTGAACGTAGACCTCCATACAATTGTTATCCTTCTAAGTAGAGATCAGCAAATTTTTCCTACAAAGTGTCAGATGGACTGTGAGCCATTCAGTCTCTATTGTGACTCCTTAATTCTTCTTTTGTGTTGCAGAAGCAGCGTGGACAATACATAAACCAATATACATCCATCTGTTCCAATAACACTTTATTTCTGGACACTAAAATTTCAGTTTCATATTTGTTTTCATATGCCATAATGCATTTTTTTTGTTTGTTTGTTTTCAAATATCAAAAAATGTAGCTTACAGACTGAATAAAAATTGGGGTAAGATGAATCTTGCTCAAAGACATAAGTACACAACCCCACTCTTAATGATTTCACTGGAAAAGCTCACTTTACATGTAGCATATTATCAGTGCTACATGGATTTGCAAATGAATGCCAACTCTACTTCCAAGTTTAATTTCAAAATAATTTTAGATTCACAAACTGCTGTAAGAAATAATGTAATGACTAAATACCATGTACCTTTACCCAGGTTCCCCCAATACAAAACTATGATAGATTCAGACCAGAATATTGACCTTGATACAGTTCAGGATGCACTTTGATCACAAGCTTTTTTTCAAGTTTCCCTTTTATAGTCACATCACTTCCTGAAATCTTCTACTCCTACCATAAACATTACCATCTGGTATCTGTACTCCATTTCTAGAAATTTGATATTTCAAAAGTGGCATATTAGTGATATCCTAAAGTATATACCATTTGATGTTTAAAATATTTCCTTCAGCATAGTTCTTTTGGGAATCACTCATTTTTATCTCAAATTTAATTGATTTGTCAATCATTTATGTATGTGATTTTTAGTGTACAACTTCACACCTCCATATGTGCATATGCCTCACTCATCCTCCACCAAGACTCCAGGGCCAATGCCCTTGTCTTTGATGTAGGCTGTATTAGTCAACATTCTCCAGAGCAGAAGAATATTGTGTGTGTGTGTGTGTGTGTGTGTGTGTGTGTGTGAGTGTGGTGGGAGGGGAATGTGTGAGAGGTATAGAGAGACACAGAATTTATTTTAAAGAGACATTCATGTGATTGTGGGGGTTGGCAACTTTGAAATCCATCAGGCAGGTCAGCAGGCTGCCGATTCAGGTAAGCAATGATGCTACAGTGTACTGTTCAAATTCTGTAGGAAAGCAGGGCAGAAAATGAGACAGGGTTTCTATGTTGCATTCTTGAGGGAGAATTCCTTTTTCTCTGGGAAAACTCAGTTTTGGTTTTCAGGGTCTTCAGCTCATTTGATTAGGCCCACCCACATTATAAAGGGTCATCCACTTTACTGAAAGTCAATTGAGTTAATTTTTTTAAAGATTTATTTTATTTTTTTATGCATATAAGAGCTGGGGTGTAGGTCAGAGTTGGGGATGGGGACTGAGAGTATTCACCAGAGACAGAGTGGAGAGAAGAACAGGAGGATTGACTGGAATACACTGCTGAGGGGAGCAGTGGGAGAGGCAGGAGAGGTCTGCTGCACCATGTGGGTTAGCTCCCTGGCCAGAGATCGAACTTGTGCTACAGAGAGCTTCATAGTACTGAGACTCAACCCTTTGAGTCACAAGGGAGGTCCTGATTTAGATTTTAAACCCAACTTTACAAAACTCTTCATGGCAATATCCATATTGGTGTTTGACCAAATAATTGGCATGGTAAACTAAACAAGTTGACACAGAAAATTAGTCATCACATAGCCATTGTTAGAGCAAACTGTTTACTTATTGTTGTAGTTGTGTAGAAGTTTCCAAAGCATCTTCCAGTTTACTGTTTGCTATAAAATATTTTTTTCTGAAATATGAATTTTCTTAGTGTAGGTGTTAGTTTGTAAATAAGATGGTCTCTTGAGATTAGATTATTATTTTTAGATTATTATTTCACATTTATTACAGAGAGGTAGGACTTGACTTTCCTTTTGTCATAGCTCATCAGTCATATTAGATTCAAGAGCATAATTTTTTTTTTCTGTTGGAATTCTTAGAGTGAGAGCAAATAAGCTCTTTTAAATTATACTTGCTGATTGTAACCTCTTGATCTGGTACTGAAAAGTACCAGATAAAGACTGATTTTATTGCTAAACTAAGTACGGCCTAGCTTATAGAATGGTATGCAGTTTAAGTATTTTATTATTTTACTTATTAGAAGATTGTTTAACTGACAATGTGACTGATCTTGTGTTCACTTGTGATTAGAGAATTTGAAGGATGACTTTTGGTTCTTCACACCTTGAGTGCAGATATAATCAATTCACTCTTGACTGGCCCCGATGGGACCTGCTCTTCCCTGAAGTGTCAGTGTGAGTGTGGCATGTTTGAAAACCACCTTGCATCGCAGCAGCTGCAACCAGAAAGACGAGCTGCCTGTTTCACTTACTGGGGCCACCATTTTGGCTGCTGCCCTGTTTCAAGGCCTTCCCCAAGGATTTCTTAAAAACATTCCAACTGTCATCACATCCTTGGCAGCCCAGTGGCTGTTTTCCAATCAGGAACTATCTGGGAAATGTCTAAGCCAGCCATTCTCAGAACGTGGCTAGGCACATCAGCATCCCCTAGAAACTGTTAGAAATAAAAATATTTTAGGACCCAGAGACAATGCCTGTGGACTAGGAACCTCTGTTTCAACAAGTCCCCTTAGGATTCCAGTGCTCACTAGAGCTCAAGAAGCTGCTCTAAACCTAACATGTGAGTGATGCTCAAGCCACAGTAGGTTTGCTGACTTGGCTGCTCTCAGCTTTCTGGAAGACAGTGGTTCTGTTCTATCTGTTAAGAGGCTTTATGATGTCCTGTTTCTTGAGGACTTTCTTTTCCTTTCTATTCTTTTCTTTTGGGCTGTTTTCTTACTATTTTCTTTTGTAGTGTTTTAAAAGTGGTTAAAAGCTAGAGAAATTGACTCAACAGGAAAAATTGTGCTTTTGTTGAATGTGATCCCCAGATATCATTTTTATGCAAATCCTCACAAATGCCAGGTTTCACCCAGAATGAGCATCAAAGGGGCAGTCATGATCCTGACTCTCACTACAGCATGATGGGAATATGCCTTTCTAAGTGCCACCCTTTGGGGAGCCCTAAACCTTCAGATTTAGGTGCTGTTAAAATCACCACCAAAAATGAGAAGAATTTGCCTGCAATTGGATGCACCCATCGAGCATAGTTTTAACTTCCCAGTATTTCGCTATCGGATTTTAAGCTCCTTAGAGACAAGGGCATACTTTGGTGGATAAATTGATTACATAATATATGGTTTAGGTCAGACAGCCAAAAAAGTAGCAACAAATATAAGCAGAACCATATGCAACAGAAAATTCTGCATAAAAATATTAAAGATGAAATGTGGCCTTAAACAATGCTGTATAGGCACTTTTATGCTCATAACTTTCTCCGCACTTCCTTCAGGTTTATGCTCTGAGGCTGTGTCACTAGACAGACTTCCGTAAGCCCCTCTTTGAGACCCTAAGAACACACTCCACCTCACCCATCACATTCCACACCCATATTTGCTTTTTTTTTTTTTTTGGTAACATTTGTTGTTACCTGATTTTATGTTATATTTAATTGCTTTGTTGTTAATTGCTTTTTTTGTCTACCCCCTCTGAAATATGTCTATGAGAACAGCAGGGGTTTTACATGCTTTATTCATTGCTGTATTCCCATTGCACTAAACGCATAGAAGCTATTCAATCAATATTTGTTAAATGAATAGAAAAAGAAAGAAGGAAAAAGTGAATGCAAATCCTTGAGTCATAATTGAAACTCATAATAAACTCACTAATCATTATAGACTTTCTGTACCAATCCCTTTCTAGATTTAATGAAAGCTAGGAGTTCTCTTAAGATAAAATTGCACACATGCATGAATAGATATGACATGCTATTTTAGGGTTGAAAAACTAGGGGCCCGGGTTAGGAAACCCTATTTTATGTGCTTACTGATTTACGTTTTGTAGAAATGCCTGCACATTAAATCAAAAATAGCCTATGATTTTTCCCTCCTTTTTCTAGTGCTTGATTTATATATTATATGTTGATTTACATCATAGTTTGTTTATTAGAAGTTTAGGCTGTTCTCCATCAGGTATTGTTACCACACCAACCCCACCATCAAGACACCAGTAGTCCACCACTATAATCCGCTGTGATCTCTCCACATCTTGTTCTTGCCACTCTCCCTCTCCTTCCCCCTCTGGTAGCCTCAGTTCTCTAATCAGCCTTCTAGAGTTAGTTCTTAGTTTAGCTTGATCTGACCCTTTTTTGGGTCTCTATATCCCACATATAAATGACACCATCTGGTATTTGTCTTTCTGCTTCTGACTTACTTCACTTAGCATAATCCCCTCTAGCTCCATCTAAGTTGTCACAAATGGCAAAAGCTTATCTTTCTTAATAGTTGACTAACATTCCATTGTGCATATATACCACATCTGCCGGATCCACTCTGAGAAAATTTTCTGGAGATGAAAGATAGCTCCTCTTTTTGGTTCAAAACTGAGAAACAAGAATAAGACATCGCCTTGTATCAAGTCAGAAACCAAGTGTGATTTTAAAATACACACAAATAACAAAATATCTGAAATACTAACTGTAACCTGTTCTCTAACGTGGTGACTCCTAAATATATGCCTTCCAAAAGAATAAAAACGGTAAACTGAAACTAAGGAACTGAAAATTTAATACATTATTTCTTGAGCACTTGCCTGGCATCCTGCTTACAGCTTCTCATGTATCATCTTGTCCTTATAAGCAGCCTAGAAAGACTGTCACCAGGAGGTCAAAGAAAATCAAGCATGGTGCCTCGACCAGCATGAGTTAGAAACCAACTACTGAATCAGTGGAGCATTTTGTCCTTTTGTATAACTCTTCTGACTTTGAAAATTCTTCTTATATGCATCATCTCATTTTCTTTCAGTCACAGAGCAACTCTGTGATAAATGTAGTTTCGTTTGTAAAATTCCTTTTTGACAAGAGTTTGGTTCAGTTGATGAATCCATTATCAATCTTTCCACAAATATTTATAAGTTTTCTACTCTTACTGAGATTCCCCTCTGTCTTGTTACCGTGTGTGTGTGTGTGTGTGTGTGTGTGTGTGTGTGTGTGTGTGTGTGTGAAGTGCTTCTGGTAAAACAATCCAAGTTGGTAAACTGTTCTGTTACCTTACAAATATTTTGTGTGGGAGGGAAAAAAAAGAAATAAGTATCCAAAATGAAATTATCGATGTTCCTAACAATTGCTGGTTTTTGTGGATTTCTTTGATTTTCACACACAAATAATAAAGGCAACTTCAAAAGCTACTGTTTCATGAATAGAGTAAGCTGTACCTTACTAGCTGCTAGTTAGCCTGGTGGCTCACCTTCTGTGATCTGGGTGTAGAGTCATGGCGTGTCAGAAGGAAATGAGCCCTTTCAGGACATCTGGCTCATAGTCCTTGTACAGCTGAGCTGTTCAGACATGTGAAATGCATTTCACAAGACTAAACTTCTTTGGATCAAGAATCAGGGGTTATTCATCTTTGTGTCTTCACACAATGGAGATACTGGGGGGGGGGGAGGAATGCTCACCAAGTATTGATTTTCTTGATTGGTATCCAAACTTGGTTGTTTTTATAGTTTGTAATATGATTGGATACACTAAAGGCAATTTTTCCATTTTATAGCAGTAGTTGTGGTGTGATTTCCCTTTTCTAGCAAAGGCAGACTGCCCACTGCCATGCAGCGCTTCTTAACTTCAGGATTTGATTTCAACTGAGGGATAGCTATAGGTTCAACCACAATGATTTCCAGTTAAACTAAAATAATAACTTTTTAAAACCATGATATCATGATTCTAATTTAATTTTTAACCATTTATCATCTCACTTCATTTTCCAACAAGGGATAGGATAATAAGAAAGGGTGAATTCTGAGGGACATAGTTCCTTGCCAAGGTCAAATGTAGGTTGGGGCCAACCTGAAGTTAGTTCAGGTTCTTTGAATTGCATCAAACCATCTGCAAAGGTAATGTGATGGCAATTTAACCAAGGTATTAATTTCCTCTGTTTATAACGTTGGGCTGGTAACATGGAAGGATACCACTAAACAATAAATAATAGAGAAAAAAATGAATGAATCCTAATTGTCAAAATGACATATACAGCAATATTATGAACAAATGTTTGTTTTCGTGCAGTTTATATTATTATTTCTTGGCACCAAGCAACTCTTGCTTAATTCAATAATTTAGTTAATATGATAATTAAATTTTTCTTTGTTTCTTTTGAATCTCTCTTAAATAGCAGTAACATTATACTTTCTAGTCTTATTGTACCAAAATTTATAGAAAAGGAGACTTGTAGGGACCTATGTACACATTGTGTAACGTGTATATTACATTGGAAATTTGGCTTTCTTGGTTTTGTCTTATCCTCCTAAATTGTCTGACATGCAGTAAAACTGAACATTGTGGTGAAATATCAGAACCTGCCCTCTTATTTTTCCATCTATTTATAATCCGTGATGCTAATCTGATTATCAAGTCAAGTCATTACAAATAATTACAAAACACAAATCTCCTGGAATAGGTTATTAGCCTGCATTGTGACCTTTGAAAATATTGGACCAATTATTTTATGTTTCTTTGAGTGAATTCATCCTTTATTACAAATGAGGTAACTCATTCTGAAATTAGGCATATAATGAGTAATTTAATTTAAAAAGTAATCCTAATTGAATCAGAAGTATCTTTACTTGAACTCAAAAGCCATATCGCCAATAGCTAATGTGTGTTATGGAAATAATATCCATATACTATACTCTTTCAGACCTTTTTTATGTTACAAAATCAAGATTTTAGTAGAACAGAAACATAAAGAAATTAAATGGTCTTGTAATATTCCAGAATGTAGTTCTACTATAAAGGTATCATCAACAATTACTTGAACAAGTCTTTCTTCTATTTGTTTTTGCTCCAGGAAAGAGGTTATACTTACCCTTTTGTCTTTGGCTACATTCTGTTTTCACTCTTTAACATTTTCCATTTCATTTCTTTTACCTGTTTAGTAAACCATTTGCTTCTCTTCAATGATATAGATATAGATATATTGAGATATATATATATATATATAAATATGAAGTATATTGGGAGGAAAATGACAAACTAGACATCAGTCTTAATGTTTTTATTTTGTTTTCCTGAAATACTATTAATATCACATAGCAGTCATACCAATTTATATTTGTGCATGCCACATAATGTTTTAAAAGTAATTTTATTAATCATCACAACAAGGACTATTGTTACTCTTTTTTTATAGATAAAGAAGATAAGGTTAAAGCCAAGAGCTTGCAGCTAATAGTGACAGGGCTCTTATTCAAAGCCAATCTTTGATAAATCCTAAAGTCTATCACTTAGAACACGTAGTTCAGTTGTGTGGGCCAGCACAATTGCTTAATCTTGACTACTTTATCTCTCTAAAGTCTTGATAACTTGCAAAGGAAAAGTTAATCTCACACATTGAGAAAAATAGTACTTCCCTTTTTGAGGGTTAAAAAATTTTTTACTAGTCTGAAAGATATAAATCTATTAGCAAATATCGTAGCTTGTATTGATTCATTGGGATTTCCATCATTGTTATTCTACCTCTAGCTCCGGTAATCAACCATATTTACCCATCCGCAAACAACTTCCCTTTAGACATATGTATATGTAGAACAAGTATACTTTATTAAGGATTCTATGTCCCTGGATTTTAGTAAATTAATGCAATATGCTTCATAAGTTTTGATGAATGTTCTTCAGCTCCTACTGAAACTTTCAGACTGACTATAACCTGTTCAGTTGTTCATATTCAAAAGAAAGATGAACCTTTGGAAATACACAATTTACAGGTTTTGAAAGAATTCTGAATATGTTATCTTTTCTTCCCCCAGCTAAAAGTTAAGTATAATGTGTGATAAATTTTACTTTGATAAAGAAAAACAGAGTAAAATATTTTTATAGTTTGTAGAAAATTGCTGTTATTCCCTTTTCAAAAAAATCTAATGAAGTCATCAAACATTAAAATTTTAAAAAGCCGTGATTTTACATGTAATACTTGGACCAATGAATAATGATTAATTTTGCTTCTTTATGTTGTTTTGTACTTGTGGCAGACTTTATATAGCATGGATAAATGAGCTAGTGTTATGGTTCTGTGGAACAACAGATCAGATTTGGCTTGAACATTTTGTTGTTATTAGTGTTTTCTAAAAGGCAGAATATATGCTATATACTATCCTATATGTCTTGAGGCTCATTCTTATGATGAAGAGGGATTTTCACCAGCTTGACCAAGGAATGACAAAAGGTGGGAGGTTCTTTTCCAGTATGCTTTGAGAAACTTCAGTCAGGGTCAGACAACTCTCCCTTAATTGTCTTCTACCCTCCATCAGAAAATCACATGACTTGATAGTAAACATGAAGTTATCTGAAAAAGATTTTCTTGTGTGTGCACATTGTTTTCTCTACAAATATTGTAATTCCATAGAGGAAAAATGTTGAACCCATATGCCATTGGTTTCCATAGCTCTTGAATATGATCCCATCTTTAAAAAAAAAGCCCCCCCCAAAATAAAAAGATTTGCAAAAATGTAGTAAAAAGGGGGGGGGGCTTTGAACTCCAGTAAACATTAGATAGATTCTATATCCATTTGACTGATTTTTTCCATTCCCAGTAGCTGCTATTTCTCATGCTCGTTGGCTCTTTCTTCTACAGACATCCTGAGCCACATTTTTGTGGGTTAATTCAGACTATACTTTGTATTATGACTTTAGCAGTTATGATACAGTCCCTACTTCCAGTAATCATTGAATGGAGCAAATTAGCTATTGCATTTAAAAGGGCTTAGAATAGAATTTGGCACATAATACATAATTCTGGCTTATCACCATTTGTATTTTGACTGGACATCTCATGGCTGAACTGACAAAAGCAGGACCTTGGAATCTTCTCTGCACACCTGCTTTCCAGTTACTATCCCAGGGAAATACCCAGAAGCAATATTTGAATCTTCTCTTTCCTTAAAATGATCCATCCAATCCAATTTATCTACAAAATATCTCCTGGTATTTTCCCCCTTTCCTTATCCCTGGCCAGAGACAATCGGTGTTTTTCTTGTACAACCCCAGTTCAAGTCATCATTGTTTCCCAGAGCCCCAGCGGTTCTCCACCCTCCTCTCTCTGCCCCCACAGTCCATCCTCTGCACAGAGTAATCTTTCTAAGCACTAATCAGATCAAGATACTATTCCTGCTTAAACCCTCCCAGGTGCTTACCATTGCAACCAGCATAAAATCCCAACAAGGGCTCACAGATCTGACCTGTGCCCTGTTCCCTGGCCTTTTTTCTCTCACTGCTCGCCCTCTTTCACCATGACACAGTGTCTCTAGCCATCTTCTGAGCACACCAAGAACCTTTCCTTTTGAAGGGCTTTGCACTTGCAGCTCCTGCATTCCCCATATCTGCCAGGGCTGTCTCCACAAGTTGCAACTCAAATGCCACCACTGTGAGAGCCAGCTTCCCAGACTACCTTCACGAAAGCCACCCCCTCTCCACATGTCCCTCACTCTCTGCCACATGACCTTATTTTATCTTCTTTCTGGTATTTATCTAAATTGGATATTTATTTTCTTATCTTCAGTCAATCCCCTCAACTAGAACGTTAGCCTCATGCTGGTTCTGTTCATCGCCCTTTTGCCAGTGCTTGGCACATGGAGAAGGCACTCAAAAAATGTTTGTCTGACTAAACCTGGATTTGCAAATATCTTATAATGAGCTTCCAGCTCTAATGTAGATCATAAAAAAATGAACATGTTAGTAGGTAGGTAATAAATTGATGTTTGGTAATAAAGGAGAATGAGTCATTCTGAACCATCTAGGAACTCAGTTTGGGTTGCTGTTAATGTGTATGTCTTCTAAATAAATTCATATTTTATGTTCAACATAACTTATAATCAAGGAAATGCAAATCAAAACCACAATGAGATACCACCTCACACCTGAGAGGATGGCACACATTAAAAATACAGGCAACAACAAATGCTGGAAAGGATGTGGAGAAAGAGGAACTCTTCTACACTGCTGGTGGGAATGCTAACTGGTCCAACCACTATGGAAAGCTGTATGGCGGTTCCTCAAACTGCTAAAAATGGAGATTCCATACAACCCAGCAATACCACTTTTGGGAATCTACCCAAAGGACACAAAAACACTAATCCAAAAGGATACATGCACCCATATGTTCATTGTGCCACTGCTCACAATAGCAAAGTATGGAAGCAACCCAGATCTCCAAAAATAGATGATTGGATCAAGAAGATGTGGTACATATACACAATGGAATACTATTCAACATTCAAAGAAGATAAACATATGCAATTTGCAGCAACATGGATGGAATTAGAGGGGATCATACTCAGTTAAATAAGCCAGAAAGAAAAAGAAAAATATCAAATGGTTTCACTTATAACAGGACTATAAGGACACCAAATAGGAGAGAGACACTCAGTGAGTGGGGGCGGTGGGGGGGGGAGGGAGGGTAAGGGCACAAAATGGAGTAGAAAAGAACACAAGGTACCATGGAGATGGATCACAGGTGAATTGGTGGTGGGTTGCCCAAGGGGAATACAAAATGTAAAAGATATAAATAACAATAAAAAATTCATATTTTAAATGGGGGATGCAGAACTATGGAAAACACTCTTGAAACACATTGGAAAACTATTTCCCTCTGTAGTGTCAAGTTCCCATCTGAGCAATTCAAATATTAGAAAATTTTTATTCTGCATCTCAAAGAAAAACATAATATTACTAAGAAAGAGATATTTTGCAAGAATCTATTTATGCACTTAATAAGATTGATAAACAATTTTTTATTACATAGAGTAGTGATAAGTACAACATGAACAAATTCTGTATTTTAAAAAAAATTAAATTCAGTTACTTTATTTAAATAACTTTTAGAATCACAGTTCTATATGAATACTATAGAGGGGATCTCTCTGTCTTCAGGGATGATGAGTAGAGATCTCATTTTTAAAAAACCAGAACAAGGGCCTCCCTGGTGGCGCAGCGGTTAAGCGCTGCGCTATGGCAGTTGGCAGCTGTGATGCGAGTTGACGCCCAGCCGGGGAGATTCCCACATGTCGCGACAGACAGCTCCTGCCTCGACCGCTGCTCCCCTCAGCAGTGTATTTTCGTCCATCTGCCTATTCTGCTCCCCACTCTGCCTCTGGTGAACCCTCTCGCCGCCCCCTGCCTCTGGCCTGTACCCAGCTTGTATTCATAAAAAATAAATAAATCTTTAAAAAAAACAAAAAGAACAAGATATTCCAGAATCACAGATCACCCTTATGCATTCATTTCAGTAGAGGCAGTGTAATTCCAAAATCATCACAGTCAAATATTTTCATCTATGTATTATATTTTAGATAATATCGGATAGCCTGTATTGATTAGTGTGATGGGTTACTGCAGTAACTCATAATTTACTTCTCAGAGAAAAGACAAACCTAAGAAAATCACCTGTAGGTGATTTACTCTTTCACACTGTTTCCAGGCTATACTATGTGTGTTCCCCTCACTCTCTAACTTTAGGTGTACTTTTTGCAACTAGAGTGTAGGGTGTGAAGCCTAGAAGATTAGATAATGGACTCTATAGAGCAAGAATAATATTCATTAAAGAAAGATTGCATTGTGTTCATTATGCTAAGGCATTATTTGTTAAGGTTGAAGAATATCTTAATCCAATTTATGATTTTCACCAATGGTTGAAATTCACTTTTTCAACTAAAAGCTGTGTTGAGGGGAAAATGCAATTTACATTCCATTTCTAAAATAGCTTGCTCAAAGTTTTACTATGTGTGTTTTAGAGGTCATTAAAAATGCTGAAACTAATTCATTGGTTTAAAGCAATTTTTGTTGCTATTTTTATGGAGACTGAAGTCAACCTAACAGGATTTGAGCCTTCATCTTCAGAAGTTACACACTTTGTGGTCACATTCTCAATTCATGATGTCAAGGAAAAAAGACTGAGAAAAAAGAATAAGGCACGGAAAGCTTAATAGTAAAGCCACTTAAAACAAGGAGCATGGCCTGACTTGATGCCAAGATCAATATTTTACTCTTTTCGGCATGTAAAAATATTTGTGCTTCTGAAATTTTAGAAATTTTTTTTAAAAGATTGTATTTTTAAGTAGAAAGTAGAACATCTGAGTTTAAGAGTTTATAGAAGGGATGTGGTTTCTATTTTTTTTTTTTTTTTTTGTCCTGGGATGTGTCGATTGGTTGTTTTTTGGATGTTTCTCTCTGCTTTGTTTTTAAATTAGTACATAGACACTTTAAATTTGATAGTGTTCTACTAAAATGTAGAGAATTTAGTTATGTGACAAAATCAGGTATATTTATTTCTTTCCTCTTGATTCTCCAAAACAATAGCTGTTAACAAAGCGATATATCTCCACATAACAACATACCCGTCCCAAAAATTGAGTAGAAAAATTATTATTTCTGGGAGACTCTTCTTCTGTTCAATTTGTATGTTTTTAGTTTTGACATTTTTTGGAGTGTCTTTCACTGAGTGGGGCTTATTAAAATACTATTAGTCTTAGAATGTGTTGCTTATACACCTAGGCAATTGTCTTGTAACTTCAAATCCCTGAGCAACTAAGACTCCCACAAACTGGAATTGGCACCCAAGAGAAGGCCACATTTTCTCCCATCAATTATTATTTTTCATTTAAAAGCAAAGAAAAACGTCTTTTTTAACAAGGAAACCATCATTCACAAGATCTGTTTGATTGCTGAGAGACAGACTTTTTTTGTTCTGCAGTAAAAATCAGTCTTAAAAATTATATCTCAGAATCGGGCCTTCCTGGTGGCGCAGCGGTTGAGCGCTGCGCTGTGGAGCTGTCGGAAGCGCGCAATGCGAGTTCGACGCCCGGCTGGGGAGATTCCCACATGGCGCGGCAGACCTCTCCTGCCTCGCCCGCTGCTCCCCTCAGCAGTGTATTTCTGATCTGCCTGTTCTGCTCCCCCCTCTGTCTCTGGTGAACCCTCTCGCCGCCCCACACCTCTGGTCTGTACCCCAGCTTGTATGTATAAATAAAT
>PVIJ01016922.1:0-31165 GCA_004024925.1 Scalopus aquaticus | reverse complement strand
AAGGGGAATACAAAATGTAAAAGACACAAATAACAATAAAAAAAAAATGGAAAAAAAAAATCCAAAAAAAAAAAAAAATTATTATGGCTTTGTAGTAAAGTTTGAAGTCAGGGAGTGTAATCCCTCCATTCATCTTCTTTTTAGTCAGGAGAGCTTTAGCTATTCGAGGTTTTTTGTGGTTCCATATGAATTCCTTCAATATCCATTCTATTTCTTTGAAGAATGGCATTGAGATTTTTATCGGAATTGCATTGAATCTGTAGATTGCTTTTGGTAGGATGGCCATTTTGATGATGTTGGTTCTCTGGGTCCTTTTTAATCTCACCTGGTTGTTGGCAAAATTCAGTTCTTTGTGGTTGCAGGGCTGAGGTCTCAGCTCCCAGAGGCATCCTTAATCCCTAATACTTGTTCTTTCCAAGAGATGCTTTCCTAACATGCTGTTTTTTCTCTTTGAGCTAGCAAGGGAGAAGAGTCTCTGATGATAGGAAAGGCTCCATCCCTCTTAAGGACTTTCTCAAATTAAGTTAGGTCCTTTTGGGATAATCTCTCTTTTGATTAAATAAATATAAATAAAATAAACTGAATTGGCACTTTAATCGCATATGCAAACTCCCTTCACTTTTGCCATACTCTTGGTTAGAAGTAAGTCACGGGTCCCACCCACATGGAAAGGTTAGAGGAAACCTAAAGGTAAGAACAGTAGCCAAGAAGAAAATATCTGGAGTTCTACTCTATTGCAAATTCACAGCAGGAGTTGGAAAACTTTTTCTGTAAAAGGTCAGATAGTATGTATTTTAGGCTTTGTGAGCCAGATGGTCTTTGCAGTTAACTATTTAACTCTGCTGTTGCACCAGGAAACCTGCCCCAGATAGTATTTAATGAACAGGTATAACTGTCTTCCAAAAACTCTATTTATTAACATAGGTAGCACATTTGGTCAGTGGTCTGTGATTTGCTAACCCCTAATTTAGGACAGATGATATTCCGATACTCTTTTCCCTCTTTAATACTGCACACTCATGCACAACACCACTGTTCCATGATGCACTTGGATAGTCTGCTGGGTTAGGATCCTGTCTTATGGTTAAGGCATTATAATTAAGAATTAGAGCACAAAAAAAAATCTATGCACATATTTCATACAGGGCCTCCTAAGGACAATATTTTTTACATCTCTCAATAATTGCTACCATGCAGTGCCATGTGAAGGATTTTCTTTAGAACTTAGTGGCTGTAGAAGCTTTGTTTCCCCTAACTCGCTCATATTTTTTCCCCATTACAAAAATTATATAACTCATTGTATTTTTCTTTTTTTTCCTGGCTTCCAGTAAGCTCAGAATCTACCCCAAAACTCCATTATCACAGCTCTAAAGACCTGACAGATTGCACATGGAGCTTATCTGCCCTGGCATGGATATTTTATTCTTATTTTAATTTTCTGTGGTTAGCTTCTTCACTATGATTTGTTGTACAAACTTCTTTATTCTTTGTGGAATAAAAATAGGAACTTCTATTCCTTGAATTTAAAGGAATCACTGAATGTATATTCATGATAATTCCAAATTAGAAACAGACCAGGTACTCATCCAGAGCAGAGTTAGTATGCTGTGACATGATCTTATCATGGAATTTTACACAACAACAAAAAACGTCAAACTGTTGACACATACAGTACAACATGGAAGGACCCCACGCACATTGTGCTGAGTAGAAGTCAGACATAAAGGAGTAAGTACTCTATGCTTTCATTTATATCAAGTTTAAGAGGAGGCAAAAATGAATTGAAGATGATGGAAGTCAGAAAAGAAAATGAATACCATAGGGCATGGCTGAGGTTCCAGAAAGTTGTAAGAGGAAACCTAAGTGTGCAAAAAATGTTCTAGGTCTTGAACTGAGCTGCTGCTGTGAGTGTACACACATGTAAAACATCATTCAGTGTAGACTTAGGATTAGTACACTTTATGCATTTTACTATTATGTGCAAACAATTTCCCCAAAAGTGAAGTGTAATAATACAACTTCCTACTTTTTTCTTTTCTGTGATTATGCTCAAGGGTCTATTGGAAAAGAGCTTTAAAGTTGATGTGCTCAAAAATGCATGACTTTTTTATTTTCTAAAGTTCACAGGTTAGCAGTAATTATACACTTGTATTACACCACCACTCTTAAATGCATACTTGAAAAAGTAGGCAAAGATAGCTTTTCAATCATGAAAGCAGGTCATTGTCTATGGCTTTACTGTTTTGTTCCTTCAATCCATGTAGTGGCTGAGGCACTGAGAAAAGTGTGATCCGGGGCCTCCCCGGTGGCGCATTGGTTAAGCGTTGCGCTGTGGAGCTGTTGGCAGCGGCGAGGCGACGCGAGTTTGACGCCCCGCTGGGGAGAATCCCACATGGTGCGGCAGACCTCTCCTGCCTCGCCCGCTGCTCCCCTCAGCCGTGTATTTCTGATCTGCCTGTTCTGCTCCCCGCTCTGTCTCTGGTGAACCCTCTCGCCGACCCTCCTCTGACCTGTACCCCAACTTGTATGTATAAATAAAAAATAAGTCTTAAAAAAAAAAAAAGTGTGATCTGACGTGTAGGCCATTTGCCAAGCTCAGCACCTGAAGGCAGGATCTGCTTATAGTGAGACCTTTTCAAATTTGGACAAATGAATTTTTTCTATTTTTCACTTAAAAACATAGGTCAGTAGAAGCTCTACACAAAGGTAATACTGATGATATAATATTAATTTTTAGGATTAACAGTGTTATCTGGTGATCTTAGAATAGAAGTCATTCTCTGTCTGGGTCTTAGCAACCTAAGGAGTGTTTTATAAAATAGAGTAAGACTAATCAATATCAATTCCCTCTCCTTCCTTTTCACGTTTACATTCTACTTAAGGACTTAAGAATACACCCTGGTTGTCCTAGTAATGGCTTAATGGGCAGGACCTTGTAAAGTTTGGGGGAGATTGAGTTTTTGCTGACCGAAGATGCATACTTTCAGCTGAGGCCCCTTGGAAAGACTGTGCTCATCCTGACTTTTAAAGAGGTCAGCGTGGCCATCACTTAGAGGAAAGCATATAAGCAAAAGATGGCAGGAAGCATCTAATCAAATCTATCCTAACTGAAACAAAAATGTCCAGGAAAGAGAGCAACAGCAAAAACCAAACACAGATTGAGATCTAAAAAGATACAGCATTTTAAAGTACTAAGATAAAAATTACATTACCAACCAGAAAAATAGACATCGTTTATATGCCTCTTCCTGGATATGTAAATCTAAAGCTAAACCAAAGAAATATTGATACATGCTGAGCCGATGCTCAAGTTATATTGACCTTTCTTACTTATTATGCAATAAACTATATAGAATTACAGAGAGGTGTGAAGTCTTTTTCATAACCACGAAAGAGACTGTCCAAAAAAGAGTAACAATGGAAAGAAAAACCCATATAGTACAGTTTAATAAGTCCAATTAATGATTGCTCACATGACTTTAATTGGGTTAGAAAAAAAATATGATCCCTATTTTGGGAACTTAAGATATAGTTGGGTAAAATTTTCATTTAAATAGATACATAATTTTCTAGACAAACCCCTGATATTACAAGACTCTTGTTGAAAAGTATTGGCGAGGATGTGGAGAAAAAGGAACTGGCTTATGCTATTGGTGGGAATGTATACTGTGGAAAACAGTATGGAGACTTCTGAAAATATTCAAAATAGATGTACCATATCACCCAACAATTCCACTCCTAGGCATTTACCCGAAGATACAAAAACAGTAATTTGGAAGGGAAATGTGCACCCCCGTGTTCATTGCAGCACTGTTTGCCAAGCTGTGGAGGCATTAGTGCACCAAAACAGGTGAATGGGTCAAGAAGATGTGGTCTGTGTGCATAATGGAATATCACTCATCCGTTAAAAAGATATACTCTTGTCATTTGTGATGGATGGAACTGAAAAGAAACATGCTAAAAGAAATAAGTCAGAAGGAGAAAGACAAAATACGAGATGGTGTCACTTACATGTGTCATATAGAGAAACAAAGCAAAGGGTTTATTGAAAAGATCCTCTCCTTGCAGTCTGGATTCCAGTTCGAGATTTTTAGAAGAGCGATGTGGAAGACCACTTGGGCCAGGTACCCAGCTCTGGCTGGGTGGTGGAGTCACACAACCTAATGTATTCCTGGGGTGCATTATGGGAGGTTAAATTCTCAATGGAGCAGAGATAAGCAAGTGCTGGGAAGATACCCCAAAAGTTGTTCACTCTAACTGTCAAGAGTTGTCCATGCTCTCAACTCACACTTTCCCTTCACAGTAAGTAGAAAGCTGGCCAGTATGGCTTTTGCTTTATTGCTTTTTGAAGTGACACTGGGCACAGCTCCTGCTGGTGCTGGCACTCTGCATTTCTTCTTTGTCTCTTCATCACAGAAGCTCCTGGCTCATGCATGGTGATGTTAGTGGTCAGAGAGTCACTGGATCTTCCAGTTGACCAGTGCCCGGCTGAAATCCTCTTTAATTTTGGAAAACATTTGTTTTCTATTGGCTGTATTTATCTGAAAGTAACTTTTCTTTAAATTTTAAATCTTGTAAAAACTGGTGAGATTTTGTGTTTAAATCTGAATTTGTTTTTCTTTGTGGGCCTGGAATTAAAAACTATTTTAAGTTGAGTGACATAGCTCTTGAGAACAGACTGATTATGTTTAGATTGGCTGTTTTCGTGTGCTTGGGAATTGAGAACACACAGTTTTCATTTCCAAAAAGCTTGATCCTTGACAATGACGTTGATGGGGCTTTTTTTTTTTTTAATTCATAATTTTGGTGCTTTGTTTTGCTCATAAAAGAACTCCTGGGACAAGATTGCTTCGATAGGTAGAGTTCAGAGGCTTTCAAAGCTCTTGGTTTCTACTTTCAGGCCTTAAAATGAAATTTATAATTTCACAGCACTCTTACTTCTTTTCTTCGGTAGAGGACTCTCCTGTGAATATTCTTAGGATTCTCCCAGCACTGGTTCACTGTAGCCCACTTGGTGGATTTATTCATTTAGTGCTGGTGCAGATGTCCCTTAAAAATTTAGGGCTAAGAGGCACCAACCACAGCACAGTTCAAAATCCACCTCTAACTTCAGACTCCCCCAAACTTAACTAATAACCTGTTGACCAGAAGCTTTACCAATAACACAAACAGTTGATTAACAGTTGATTTTATATATTACTATGTGCTTATGGCAAAGTAAGCTAAAAATAGAAACTGTTATTAAGGAAATCCTAAGAGAAGATATATTTACAGTACTGTACTAATTTTAACATTACTGTAAATTCACTTCCTCTGTTTACAAGAAAATCCTTATGTAAGTGAACTTGTGCAGTTCAAACCCGTGCTGTTCACAGGTAGTTTACTAGGCATAACACTGGATCACAAATAAGCACGAAGTCCTTGTGGCAAGAGGTACAAGAAGGCTCTTGTGGGAGAGGAATGTGTAAACACAATGTCCTACACTATGAGGAGCACTGCATGGTGGTACTGAGGCTGTGGTGGTCACACAAAGGACAAAGGAGGCTGGGTCCACTTGTCATGAGGGGGTCTTGAAAGACCCCACAGAGGACATGATGGTTTCTCTGCTCTTGTCCACCCTAATCCTTGTATTCACCAACTGTAGTTCTAACCACTCCTTCCTCGTATTGTTTGGGCTCTAGTCTTGCAAATTCTTTGGATGCTAAGGATTATTCTGCTATTACTGCCCCGTAGGGCAGACTGAGTTGGAGGGTTCTGTGGTTCTTGATTCTGGTTGGAGAAAACCACAACTCAGATTTCCTTGTGTATCTCCAGCATCCTAGAACCTGAATCTATAGACAGGGTTCAGTCAGTCCCAACTCACTATTGTTCAGCTAAGTAGACAAATGAAAGTAACAAACCCAAACACAACAAGAATATCTCTCTTAAATTAAAAACACAAGGTCAGGAGGCTGTCACAGCTTTGATGACGCCCTAATATAATGGTTTTGTGTCTAGTCCCACTTGGTTCAAAGGTCATGGGGCATGAGAGATGCTTGTCTGCATGGGGCAAAACTACAGAGAGGGATTATAGCAGAATGGGTTCCTAAGCTGCATCTTTTTACAGAATGTGGCAAAATTTCTAGTCTCTCCATTTAGGGAGGAAAAGAAAATGGCAGCTGCAAAGATGAGCTAATATTGTCAAAGGCAATTTATTCTCTAGTAAAAGAGATTTCCTGAGCCCCTCCTACACTCTTGAATCTGAGTATGGAGAGTACTGTATGTGCTCATCCATCTTTATGCAAGTCTTAGGGACCAGACCATCAAAAACAAAAACAAAAAACACCTCAGTCATAAAAATGGGATATGTAGATTAGAGCAAGTTCCTAGCCTCACTTTGGGTCCTTTATCTTTAAAATGGGCATAATAAGTTTGAAAGCATAAAGATAATTTATGTGAAGTGCTGAGTTCAGAATTTGGAGCACACTAGAGGCTCCAAACCTGGTAGCTATTATTTTTGTCATCAAATAAAAGCATTGTAGCTCAGCACTACCCTAAATGTGGCCCATAGACCCGTGCCAGTTGATGGGTTGTTTGTTATAGTCTCCGATGAAAACATTTGATGACATAAACATGGAAATTGAGAGTAGGTGTTCAGAAACTTTGATAATTTGACAGAACAATTCTATGTTTGTTGAATCTAGTGTTAAAATTCTTGGTCTTTTGTTTGTATTTGTGCCTTTTTAAATGTTTTATTTTGGGGGAGGGATTTATTTTTATAGTATTTAGAAATGTCTGAGTTACAGCAGTTTGGAAATCTTAGAAACCTATCTTTCCACAGAGATTGTTTGAGAAGCACTTGTTTAGCTCATTCATTCCTCACCAGCTGAATTACTGAAACCCTATCCCCCAAATTCCTCTGGGATCACTTAGGGAATCTACAAGGGAATCCCATGTAAGCTCATACACATTCCTCCTGGCCACCTCATTCCATCCATCGCCTCCATTGTGCTGCTGTTACTTCTCCTATCTAGCTGTATCTGTTGGGCTTTGATTTTCTCTTCTTTTGTTTGCTGCAGCAGCTCCTCTTTCTTGTCCAGATCATCACCCTAAACTCTCCCAACTTAGGAACTCTGTGACTTGCTCATTAAACACAACTTCTCTATACCCGATATGTGTAGTTTCTATAGGTAAAGCAGTTTGTTAAACCACCTACAACTTTGGAAACTTGCCAGATTTCCTAGGGTCCAGATCAGAAGGAATTTGAAGTTTACCAGATTTGATAGAACTCAAAACTATACTCCTTGCTCTCTTTCCTTGACCATCCCAGCTGTCCTTCCCAGAGTTATGTTCCCTTCGCATTTGGCTCACTATTTTCCTAGATTTTGTAGTGGGCATCTTTATCCAGCTGCTGGGAGGAAGGGCCTTATACCTGAACTCTAGTTACCAGTCTTGGTATGACAGGAAATCATCCCTCTTACAATCCCAGCCAATCATGCTACATCTAATCAAACCAAGGCTATTTCTCACTTGGTAGCCAGCTTAGCAGCTTATCCTGCATGGCAGAGATTAGTGATTGGATTATAAATTTTAGAGCTGAGATCATTTTGAACTTTCTAAGCATGCCATCCTATGTTGTTAATCTCCAGGAATGGCAGATTGATTGCACAGATTACCCAATGTTTTGCATCTCTCTGTATCCAAGCCCCTTAGTAGTGGCCCTGTACTCTGACTCTGAGCTTGGTGAGATGACTTTAGTCACTGGGGCAAAACAAATTATACAAGTAGAGGCTTAAAGAAGCACTTGCATATTTCTTTTTCCTTTCTCAGACCATGCTGCTGCTCTGAGAAATAGCCTTGGCCAGCCTGCTGGGAGATGAGAATGACACATGGGAGAGTGCCAAGTCATCCTAACCAAGACCAACCTAAACTAGCCAGCCCCTCTAACCCACAACTGATTCATGTTCAGTAGATCATGGGAAAAGATAACTGATATTATTTTATGCCATTGAACTTTTTAGAGGTAGTTTGTTATATAGTAATATGTAACTGATACACAGGTATTTTCATGTTAAGTGAAATTAAGTTAAAGTAATCATTAACAGCTGAGCGATGGGAGAGAGGCCCATGTGAGAAGAGGCAAAAACACTTCTCCTGGGCTGTTTTTCTGTTGAGGGTGCTGGGTGTTATAAATGAATTGTGTGCATTTAAGCCTCGGGATTGCTATAATGTTTGAAATAATCTTTCTCCCATATCTTTCTTACTTCCCTGGACCCCTTTGAGTTGGAGGGCCTGAAAAGGATAGTATATATGTCTCTTGAAGATGACGCAATTTTTGAGATTGGGAGGACTTTCCAGATGATAATTTTTCCCTCTCTTTTATTGTTTTGCTGTTGTCTCATTTTATTATTGCTGATGTTTCTGATTCTGTATTACTACTTATCACCTTGCTCAATATTTTCATTTTGTATTTTGGTTTTCCTTCTCAGGTATTTTCTTCAACATTTTTTGTAGGGTGGGTGTACCGGTGATAAACTCTGTTAACTTTTATGAGGGGAAATATCATTATATTTGAATGATATTTTTTGCAGGGTAGAGTATTCTTGCCTGATGGCTTTTATCTTGTAGAACTGTAAATATATCATTCCACTAGCTCCTAGCCTGAAGAGTTTCTGTTGAGAAATCTGATGATAACTTCACTGGAGAGTCTTTTTGTATTATATATTATCCCCCCTTGACAGTCTTTAGTATTGTTCTTTATTGTTCACTTTTCATAATGATGAACACACAATGTATGTTGTTGTAGATTTTTTTGCATTGAGAAATTTGGGTATTTATCAAATTTCTGGAACTCTATGACTAGTTCTTTTCTTAGGTTTGGGAAGTTCATTGCTATTGTTTCTTTGAATAGGCTCTTAGTCCCTTTTCTTTCCCTTCTTTTTCTGGTATACCCAATAGCCTATGTTTCCTCTTTGAGTGGCAGAATTTCTTCATTTTTTTTAGTTCTTCTTTCTCATTTTCCAGTTGAGATATTACTTGAATTTTATCTTCACCAATTCTATCCTCTGCAAGATTGCATCTGTTTGTTATACTTTCCATGGAAGTTTTCATTAAATCATTGAGTTTTGCATTTGTGACATTTCTGTTTGGAATTTATTTTTTCTTATATCTTAAATCTTTTTAGTGAGGACTCCTCTGCTCCTTTATTTACTATTCTTATTTCATTAATGTATTGTTTGTGTTAGAGTACATTTGATATATTTCATTGATTTTCTTCACAATAGTTACTCATTTCTGTGTCATTAAGAAGACATTCTGAAAATTTATCTTTCTCATTCATTTTGCCACAGGGTTTTACTGCTTTGCATTTGCTTTTTTTTTTTTCCAGTAGGTGGTGTTGTGGTTCTAGTTTTGGAGTTATCTTTCATCTTCACCCCTCCTGGGTATGAAGAGAGAGGGGTCAGTTTGGGGAGTTTCCTTCAAAAAGGGTCTTGGGGGTGGAGGGTCAGACTGGACCTAAAATTCCTCATTGTCTCCTTTCTCCTTGGTTCTGTTTTCAATTTTAATACAAAACCATGTGATAGGTCCCTCTTCCAGGCCCAGTAAGGTACTCTTTTTTTTTTTTCTTTAATTCCAGTAAGGTACTCTTAACCAGTGACAGCTTGCTCCAGATACAGTCTTACCGGGACCTCCAAGGTGTAAGGGCAAGAGAATGAGGCTGTTATGCTTACTTCTGCTTAAATTGCTGAGTTTCAGTCTCTCAGCCTTGGCAGTCAGTGTGGCTCTTCCTGCCCTCTGAAAAGGAACTCACAGGGGTCCTAGTTATGTGTTGCCCCAATGATTTCGAAAATTTCTTGCTTGTCCCATGCTGCCACAGTTAAGCTCTCTGTTGGGTGGACATATAGGGTGGGTTTTGGAGATGGTAGAGGCTGAGGTTTGGTGCTGAGAACAAACTTCCCTGCTTTTCCTAGTGGCGGGGGAGAGGTCCCTGCCTGTCACACTAGACTGTGCGGATTCACAGGAATTGAATCTTTGATCACAACTTTCAGCTTCAGGAAGGGGAGGCATAGATCTTCCCCACTTTTGTGAAGGAGTTATATAGATGTTCATCTCTCAAAATCTAGATCCTCCTCTGCTTGTTTCCTGCTCTAGCACATCTGGCCATGGCTATGCATTCCACCATTATTATACTTGTGGCTCTGACCTTTATTTCCCAACTCCACCAACACCATGGGCTTATAGCCGTCCACCTTAAATAATGTAGATGATCAGGCAGTCAGGCATCCTCTGTGATAACCTGATGTGGGATGTATGAGATACTTAGTTGTTTTCTGGATGTGCTTAAGGAGATATTTTTCTGACAAGGTTAAACCCCCAAGTTTTTTTTAATGACTGAAAGTTTGTACTCTTTTACCAGCTTCTCCTTACTTTCCTTAACCCATCCCCTGGCTTCCACTTTTTTATTCTTTTATCTGGGAAAACTGAGGAGCCAGAAATAAGAGTCAGAAGCAATCCAGGTTTCTGTTCTTGGTCTCTCCTCACTTGGTTTTGCATCTTTCTTTCCACACATTCCGGTACTTCACTTATACAGACTCACCTCTGTCCTTTTCTCTAGAGCTGATCCTGACTCTTCAAAGGAGGGATTTTTGAGACACAGCCTAGAAGAAAGAGCTGTTAGTCATCCTGGCCACTAATGTGGTTCTGACCTCTATTCTGATCGCTGGACATTTGCCTCTATGGCATAATAAAAGATATTGTGTCTTTGTCCCCCTTTTCTAATACTCAGCTCCAAAAGCCCTTAAAATTTCCTGCTCTATGTATCTTTGGTATGTTAATGAGGTAACTCTTGGTTGAGGGACTGCAAAATAAACTTCAGGATGGGGGATGGTTGCCAGTCATAATTAGAAGCTTACAACTTTTAGCCCCATTCCTGACCTTTAAGAAGGGAGCAAGGATAGAGCTTGAACTAGTCACCAGTGATCTCAGTCATGCCTTTGTAATGAAATCTTCATAAAACCCTCAAAATGGGGTTCCTGGAGCTTCTGAGTTGGCCAAGACCTCCATGTGCTGGGAAGATGTACCCCAACTTCATGAAGACAGAGGCTTCCCCTTAGTATCTCTTAATTTGAGTGTTCATTTGTATCTTTAAAAACAAATTGTATGCAGGAAGTAGAGCATTATTCTGAGTTCTGTGAGTCATTCTAGCAAACTGTCAAAACTGAAGAGAAGGGGATGATGGAAACTACCGAGTCTGCTGCCAGGTTGGACGTCAATATGGCTAACCTGAGAGCCCGGTATTTTTTTTTTTCTTTTTAAATAAATTACTTTTATTGAGGTAATATTGACTTACAACACTATGTATATTTCAGGAGTATAGATTCACAATGTATGTTATCTCTTCAAATACAGGTTATCACACTATACCCGAGGCATCAACAATCTCCACCATAGTCCACTGGGCCCCCAAAGGTGATATTTAACTATATAAAAGTTCAGAGTTATATGCCACATGAATGGCATCCTGTTGTTTTGTATTTTCTCCTAAGATCCCCTGTAACTCAGTTCAAACTCCGTGTTCTCCGGTATTTGTGATTGGGTTCTGAGGTGAGAGAAGTCCCAGGGACTGAGCCCTTAAAGGTGGAGTCTTACACCATCTGCAGGTATTGTCAGAACTGAATTTAATCATAAGGCACCCAGCTGATGTTAAAGTTTTGGAGAATTGGTTGATAGGTATCAACCAGACTCTCTTCCCTATCCTGAGCTCCATTTCTGAAGCCTAAACCTCCTGCCTAAATCCAGGTTTTGTTAACTTCCTTAGCTGTCAGCCTGTGCGTACCTGTGCCCTTGTTGCTACCAAGCCATCTAGCACCTGAAGTCTTGACTTGGACCATAACGCAGTGACATGGTCACAGATATCCTCTGCCTCCTGCCTTCCTAAACCCAGGGATAGTCCTAATGGGTGTTCCCAGAAGAAATAAGTATTGCAAAAGTGGCAGGTTACATAGTAACCTTTTTATTTATGTACAGGTGTGCAGATAAATATCCCGATTAGTCTCCAGCCATTGTCCACTATCCCTTTTCCTTCCTTCCAAGGAGTTCACTAGAGCTACTTAATGACGCCTGCTTTATTACATTTCTATTGCTGTCTACCCAGATAGCATACTCAGCCTTCCAGAGAGGATCTTGACACCTGTGGGGGCCTTCTCTGCTGGAGCCCAGCACTCTTGTGGGAAAGGTCAGTTCCTAGTTCTGGACCCTGACACCGTGTTCTGAGGTATCACGATCAACGAGGCTATGCCCCACTGAATTCTGAGAAATGATGTCAGCAGTGAACTTGGCTATCCCAGGACCTAATTAAATTAAGCTGTTTAGCACCAGGACTTGGCACATGTTTTATCTTTGAGAGTCACAGAGCTGTCATTGCAAACCCAAGATATAGAAAGGGACAGGAAGTTAGAGGAAAAGGAAAGAGAACCAGAAATTCTCAAGGGGAGGGGGAAGGGATGGAGTAAATCTGCACATTGAAGGGAGTGCCACAACCTTGACTTCTGGTACCTTTCATGGACCTATTTTACTAGACACTCAACTGACCAACTGCCGAGTCTGCTGCCAGGTTGGATGTCAATATGGCTACCCAAGAGCCTGGCATTTATGATTGGGTTCTGAAGTGAGAGAATTCCCATGGGACTGAATCCTTAAAGGTGGAGTCTTACACCTACTGCAGGTATTGTCAGAACTGAATTGTTGTTGGAACACAAGCCCCACATGCTCAACCATGAAGTGCTACTGTCAAAAAGCAAGGACACAGTCACACATGGAATCTCATGACCTCTTCAGCAAACAGCAGAGTGGTCGGGAGAACAAGGGGTTTGATTTTCAAACAGACCTGAGTTTGCTTCTCAGCTTCCTCCTTTGGAGCTGAGTAAACTTGGCAACCTAGTTACCTGGCTGTTCAAAGCCTCACCACCCTCATTTCTAACATGAGGATAACAACACTGATTTCCAATGAGCTAAAGCATGTATAACACCAGGTGTTCCCTTCCCCCTTGTCACTGTTCCCTGTCACAACACAAGGACCAAAAAGTCTTGGTGGTTTTTCAGAACCATTTACTGCTTTTCTTGGGTGCACATTTCTTCAGGCTGCCTAGTGTCCGGTTGTGCCAGGGCCAGCTTGTGTACAGCTGGTACAGTTGGCTCAGTTGCCTAACGGCCCCTTAAGGAAGAAGCTGTATTCAAACATGCTCATGGATGTGGCCGGGCATACTCAGATCCTTGTAGGCTTCCAGCATCCTTGTGCTTTGTCATTGGAAATGCTGGGAAAATGGAGAAGCAGGCAGCCCCCAGCCGCTGCCTCCTGCATTCCTAAACCCAGGGATAGTCCTAATGGGTGTTCCCAGAAGAAATAAGTATTGCAAAAGTGGCAGGTTACATAGTAACCTTTTTATTTATGTACAGGTGTGCAGATAAATATCCAACAAATAGTGTTAAGCTTCATCTACACAACAGTCACTGTGGGATGACTACAATGCAGTGGTGAGTAAGACACAGTTTCTTAAAGGGAAAGACAAAGACTTTTTTTTTTAGTCTATTTTAAAGTCTAAATTCAGGAGAACAGTTATCTGATGGAGTGAAAGATTTATCATTTGTTTTAAAAGTACCTTTCTAAAGAAATGGTCAGGTACTTGACAATTTTACTTCCACTCAATAAAATCCTATTCTGCTTAAAAAAAAAAGAAAAATTTATCATTTGTGAATTGGGTATCTTTTTTTTTTCTACTCACTAACAGAATTTATATTTTTCAAAAATCATTTCCCCATTGTATAGCATGTGATTTAAAAGACAATTAGTAAGTTAAATTTAGGACAAATGAGCAACTGTCCATTGGTGAGAACTTGCATGATTCTGGTTTGGAGAGAATTTCTGTACACACACTAGGCCAGTACCAGACCTGCAGAGTCTAGGGGCATCATTTTTTAATGGGGGGCTTTGGCAGTATGAGGCTTTGCCCTTTTGGCCTTTATAGAGTAAAGGAAAGGACAGTTATGTCCTTGCTGTCACTAGTGGCTAAAACGCTCATAAAGCTCAGCTCTTCTTTGTCACTGACTCCATGCGGGTCTTCAGGTCAACTCAGCCTGCCTCAGTTTCCCTTTCTGATAAAAGC
This sequence comes from Scalopus aquaticus, assembly GCA_004024925.1. NCBI lineage: Eukaryota > Metazoa > Chordata > Mammalia > Eulipotyphla > Talpidae > Scalopus > Scalopus aquaticus. Next base: position 17,024 of record PVIJ01016922.1, on the reverse strand, counting down.
AGAGGGATAGCCAGGGTTTACAAGTCAGAAAACCTCCTAGGTTCCTTAAAAAGGTGAGTATGTAAGGGAGGTTTGGTGTTTCCAGCACTTGCTTGTTTCACTGTATCATCCTCCTCTCTCACAGACCTTTCCCATCCTAGCTTTTGTCTTCCTTTGGGCCCTGCCCCACTCCTGAACCCCACCAGGTGAGCCTCCTGGTGTGTTTTCTCTACCAAAGGACTGAACTGGATTTGAAACTTGCTTTGCCATCAGTGTGACTTTGGGTGAGTTACCTCATCTCTCAGAATCTCAGTTATTTCATCCACTTCATGGAAAAATATTCTTTTGTTGTTTCTTTTATCCTGGCATGATAGTAATGACAATAAAATGAGATGATTTTTTTTGAGTGTAAACAAATTATGAAAACCCAGAAGTGGCTGTAGGAACAAAAGGTAGACTCTTGTCATTGTCTCTTAGCAGCAGCAGTAACTTGCAGACTGTCTGCTTTCCAGCCACATCACAGGTGCCTGCTGGTGCCACGCAAGGAAGCACAAAGAAGCAAAGTGAGAAGTACTGAAAGTCGTGGCTGAATTCCACATTGTATGTCGAGCTTGCTTTTCTATACCCTGGCATTTTGTTGATTTATTAGATTCTAGGTAACAGAGAGGCCTCTGAAATTTCAGAAAGTCTAAAGTGAATATACAACACTTTACACTCATTCATTCACTCATTCATTTGTTTTTTCCACCCAGCAAGTGATTATTGAACATCAACCTCAAGAAAAGATGAAACAAACATAGGCATGCTCTTGTGATTCTTTCAAAAGTGACAAAAGATAGCATGCTTTTATCTTAAAGCCTGAACTACAGAGTAGAAAATGACAGACACTGTGATTGTGAGGGATTCAGTGCTGTGGTTGAACTGAGGAAGGAGAGAGAACTGATCCCTGGAGTCAGGAAGGCTTATTACAAGAAATGGTTTCTAACTGAGGCTTGGAGAATAGGGGGGGTTTTGAACTTACTAGAACGTGGTGGGGGAGGGAGGACACCAGCAACGAAATGACCTGAGCAAAGACAGGTATAATCTCAGTGCTCACACTCCTCTTGCAGCTTTGAAGTCCCCTTGATCCCCAGTGTGGGTTGTGCTCCTGGTTTGAAGATCACTTTTTTCATCTTTCTGTTTGTTTTTAATTTTCCTTTGACTATCCTTAAGTTTCAAAAAACAATCAGTTATCTCACCATGTAGTAGATCTGAGCATGAGATTCAAGGCCCCTACTAGCATAACCTTGGCTCCATATTACACAAAATGTCCATCAGAAATTCTCCTCTATAATGTGGGGTTCACTTCAAAGCCCTTTTCTGTTGATCAAGCCTCGGGTGGTGCCAGGTTCAATCATCACTTCTTTGTGAGCTCCCCCAGCTTCACTGTAAGATCAAAGGAAAGGATAGTTCCATCATACAAACAAAAATGAGGTTGTGTGAAGCAGAAATTAAATTAAGGAGGTCAAAAGACTATCAATCCAGGGTGTGGGAAGAATCCTCAACTTGTCTGAGATGCCAAGTAAAGGTGGAAAACAAAGCATACACCACCATAGCATTCCAGATGATAAAAGTTTGCTTTCGTGTAATTATTTGAGAGCCTGTCATTTCCATGATTCACTGTCATGGAATCCGGTGTCAGCCCCCTAAGTGAGGTTATATTGTATGATTCTCTCACCAACCACATTCAAGTAACAAAACCAGCAGAGTGGTCATGCCTCAGTTTCTACCAGGAGATATATATAGAGATATAGATATAAATATCTATATAGATCTATCTATATAGATAGATAAATAGATATCTGTATAGATCTATATACAGATCTGATATTGATATTTATATCTATCTCTATAGATATATATATCTATACATATCTATATATCTATCTCTATATAGATCGATCTATATAGATCGATCTATATAGAGATAGATATATAGATATGTATACACTGATTTATAAAGGTGGGCTACCTGAGAATATAAGATGATGATTTAAGATTTTTGGATTTTACAGGGCTGATAAATTTTTAAAAATTAGATTCAACATAGGGTTGTTAGTGTTTTATTTCACCAAATTGAGGACTAAAAAGAGCTTGACAACAAGAAATTGATTGTCATTTAAAAAAGATAAAGAATTTTTTGCCAATAATTGGGAAGGTCATAATCTCAGAATAAAGGTTGATCTTTCTTAAGAAAGCACAGTTGGTAATCCCACCTCTGCTCTAAAATTTTTTATCCTGCCTCATGGTGAGCTCAGATCATGAGACTAGTCTTTGGGGATCCCATTAGTGTGTTAGACATGAAGTTTGTCTGAGTCACTGGGGAAGAAAGCCTATGTGGATGGAAGAACTTAAGGGGGACATGGATAGTTTTGAATACAGTCATCTAAAACCTTGCTAGGTGTATTTTGCGCTGGCATTCTATTTCCTGGCATTTGATGAGAGTATAGTATAGCCAATTCATTTATATTCTGACTCATTTGTGGGAAGGAAATTTAATTCTGTGGGAACCATTGTTTGTATTGGTGTTATGTCATTTGTCTGCTGTTTAATGATTTATATACACAGTGAAAAAGGTCCCAGAATTGCTTTCCTAATAGTTCCACTCCCTACCCTTCCGTCATTCCACTCCAGGTTAGAGAAATAATTTAGACCATGCCTTAGGGGATACACCCAGTACACTATTCTTTAGTTTTTTTTTATTCCTTATCTATCTTTTTATACTCTATTGATGGACTTTTAGATGAGCACAAAGACTTCTTGTGGATGCTTAGATAGATACTATGTGCTATTTTGTGCTATTAACATGCTAAACTGCTTTGCCTTCTTGACTCAGCAATTAGTCTCCTCCAAAACTTGATGCACCTCTTTTGAATCATAAATTGTGAACCTCTGATTTATTCTTCTTGAGTTCATATTCTTAATGTGGATGGGCATTTGGTGCTCATTTAAACAGAGACTTTTATTTGAAGAGTTGCTCTCTACATTGCACTGATAGGACCCCATATATTATACTTCTCCACACTGTCCATCTATAATTCAGTGTAGTGCTCCCATTCATGTAATGTTTCAGCATTTGCAGTGCTCATGAGTAATTGACAGCATAGAATGAGAACAATAAATCAAAGAGGCCAGGCCTAGCCCCCTATTGTCAGTTTCACTGTCTACCAGGGAAGAAGACTGAAGATTGGTGACTGCCATTAACTGGAAGCTTTTCAGAACATAAAGTCAGAGAAAGCACACTTGTTGGCCTTTATTATTAATACATTTTGAGTGGCTGTTTAAAATAGGTATTCCTGGTTGGATAAGAAGTGAAAAAAAAATGGTTCCATGTATATATATATTTTAAATTATTGCAGTTCATTGCAAAGGAATGGCTTATTTTGACAAAGTGAATGAATGTGGGTTGTATTGTACACAACAGGCCAAATAATGTAATAGACCTGAGCTCTCATGATATGGTATGCAGTCACAGAGCCAGCAAAATTAGGACTTATGTTCTTGAAACCTAAATCTGGAACAGAGTGTCTCAGGAATCCCATAGTAGTGCATATTTTGAAATATGCAGCACCAGTAGAGTATTGGGTGTCTGAGATGTTATTCAATGTTAAAGTTACAGCTCTGGGAATATATGTTTTTGTAGAGACCTACCTCAAATTTCCATTGTTTATCTTGGGTATCTCATATTAGCTCAAAATTGGGCATTGTCTCTTTATAATAATTCCCCTTGATGTGAGGAGAGAGATGCATGGGTCAAAAGTTTGCATGAAGAAATGTTTATAGAGTCTTGGAGGGAAAAAAAGTACCCTCTGGTGTTTGAAAATTGAAAAGCTGTGCCGTGTAACCCTCTGTGAAGCTGGGATTAGTGTGATGAGTACAGAGACTGGTTGACCTCTGGATTTTACCTCCTTTTTCTGCCATTTACATACCAGTTAGGTGACAGGGGACAGGTGACTTCACGCTCAGAACCTGGTTCTTTGTCTCTAGAATGAGGAGGAAACTCCTGTCTCTTAAGGATATTTTGAAGAGTAGATGATTTGATATACACAAAATATCCAGAGAAGTGCTAAATAATGTTAGCTTTTCTTCTCTGGTCCTGACAGCTTCTAGCTCTTTAGACTCACACAGCCCTTGGCATCCTTGAAGAGCAGTGTGATACTCACAGTTTAAAGACAGGAACTCTGTTCTCCGTCCCAAGAAACAATACTGAACAATTTATTCAGGGACATGTTGATCAGGCTGTCTTTTTACTACCAACCTGGAATAAAAATAAGTTGACTGATGATTTATAATGAAAAAATCAAGTATTTTTGAAGAAATTGAGATCCATAAACCTTGGGCTAGAAAAAATGAATTTGAAAAACATATTGGTAACAGAAGGACAAGCCAAAATAACAAAAAACATCACACAAAGGCAGGTGCTAGAATTTGTAAAGAATTAAATTTAGGATGTAAATTTTTTATGGACAAGAAATAACCAAATGAAAACAAGTTATTAAAATCGAAATGAACATAAAATTAGACAACATTTAACTAATCAAAGTAGTAAGTTCACTTAACAGAGTTTGTTCCTGGAAGCACCTCTGTGTGTAGTGTGTTGGTGTTGGTGTGGCCCCGGCCTCCCCTCTGCACAGTGTGCTCCGTGACGTCCAGCATCAGCTCAAGCCAGGCTCTGACAGTCCATGGCCTGGTTCTTGGCTCCCTGTGTCCTCTCTTCCTCCACCTAGTCCTGTGTTTTATCACAAGAATTCCTGGTCATTCCTCCCATAGTCCAAGTATGTACCCCTTGGGTCTTGCCTTTTCATCTGCTGGAATGTTCTTTCCCTACATATTAGGAAATATCACTTCATGGTGGTTTCTACTCAAATGTCACTCCTCAGGAAGAATGTGGGCTATCACACTCACTCTTCACCACTCACCCTGCTTCCTTTTACTCATGGTCATTATTATTTACTGGCATTATTATGGCTACCTATTTATTTGGCTACCTCTGTCATCAGAATGTGAGCTCCAAAGAGTTGAGTTCACTGTTTAGTTTATAGTATCTCAAAGAGAGCCTTCCATGCAGAAGGATCAACACATAGCTTTTGAACATTTCTGCATTAAAATGTTTACTTGTTAGCAGGAGCCTCCATTTTCCCTGGATCAAGCTGCACAGTCAGGATGCCCAACAGTCAGCATTGAAAGTGGAAAGTGACACGATCCAAATATGCCACATCACCTGTGCTTAGCACATTTGGCTGACACCAGCACTGTTCCAACAGTTCTGACATAAACCTGTCCAACTTCTCAGCACATAATTGAATATGTGATAGTACATATGGGCAAAAACATGCTTGTAAGAGCAACAATAGCTTCCTTCAAAACTAGAGAACTATTAAATTCTTTCAAAATCAAGCAACATCAGAAACCTAGAAGGCAGATAAACAGAATTGTTGTATTTATTTATGTCTTTTACATTAATGTGTATTCCCCGTAGGTTTCCCACCACCAATTCACCCATGAACCGTCACCACAGCCCCCTGTGCCCCCTCTCCCCCATTCTGAGCCCCAATCCTCCCCCCTCTCTTGCTGATTGTCACTCTTGTATTTGGTTCCCCTATATTCCTGTTATAAGTGAGACCATTTGATATTTTTCTTTTTCCTTTTGGCTTATTTCTCTGAGCATGATCCCTTCTAGTTCCATCCATGTTGCTGAGAATTGCATGTGTTTGTCTTTTTTGAATGCTGAATAGTATTCCATCGTGTATATGTACCACATCTTCTTGATCCAGTCATCTATTTTGGGGCATCTGGGTTGTTTCCATACCTTTGCTATTGTAAATAGTGCTGCAATGAATATACGGGTGCATGTATCCTTTTGGATTAGTGTTTTTTTGTCCTTTGGGTAGATTTCCAAAAGTAGTATTGCTGGGTTGTATGGAAGCTCCACTTTTATCAGTTTGCAGAAACGCCTTTCCATAGTGGTTGGACCAGTTCACATTCCCACCAGCAGTTTAGAAGAGTTCCTTTTTCTCCACATCCTCGCTGGCATTTGTTGTTGCCTGATTTTTTAATGTGCACCATTCTCACTGGCATGAGGTGGTATCTCATTGTGGTTTTGATTTGCATTTCCCTGATTATAAGGGATGTTGAACATTTTTTCATATAGCTGTTGGCCACTAGCTTTTCTTCTTTGGAGAAGTGTCTTTTTAGCTCTTCTGCCCATTTTTTGACTGGATTGTTGACTTTGTTTTTGTTGAGTTGTGTGACCTCCTTGTAGATTTTAGTTCAGTCCTTTATCGGTTGTATTGTGTGCAAATATTTTCTCCCAATTAGTAGTGTGTCTGTTTTGATTATTGTCTCTTTTGCTGTACAGAAGCTTTTTAGTTTGATGTAGTCCTAGCTGTTCAGATAAACGGAATTGTAAGGTATCGCACTTCGGCTGACTGTCAGCACATACCATGAGTTAAATATTAAAACCCATTTGAAGGTAGTTTGGGTTTGATGACTTTGAAAGGGGGCTGAAGTTGTTACCACTTGGGTAGGATTTTATTTATTCCACCTATCGCCATTTAGGTATTTAAAAAACCCCAGTAGCTTTACCTGAAAACAAAATTAACATTAAAGATAAACACATCTATTTAGGAAGCCCAGAATATTCTCTCCATATGAGTAAATTTAGAAACCAGACTCTGAAGGTCAGGGAGGAATGGGTCAGGCAAAGGGAGCAAGCTGCCCAGAGCTGGGGGGGGTGGGTGGCAGTTTGAAGATTCTGTGCTCGACACCCCTTTTCTTTTAATCAGCCAGCAGGGAGAGCCTGGTGTCATGGCTGGATTCTCTTTCAACAATGGTTTTCTATATTTCCAGTTAGATCAATCATGATTTGAATTGAATTTCCAAATTAGCTGTGGAGGGTTCCTTACTATTTATACTATCTAAGACAATTCTCAGAGACTTCTTCAAACATGAAGGAAACTAATTTTACAAACTTGGGATGGAATAGTCATTTTATGTATCATGCGGTTTAATTAAGAAGATTTGCTGAGGCTCTTCTTGTGGGGCCATGTGGTCTGATTGTGATTGTGAATAAATTGATGTGTGGGTGGTTTTTTTTTTTTTTAATTTTACCCATGTCTCCAAGCAGAATAGAACCAGGGAAAGGCAGAGTATCCCAGACAAGCACCAGCATGTGGTTCTTTAAAGACTACACTCTCATGGTATTGTGAGGTTCACGTGCATAAACCAGAGGACTCCACAAAGTGGGTTTGTGGCTTTCTTTCTCTTTAAACTTGAACCTGTGCAACATAAGGCAACTTTCAGCTAAGACATCTCCTTTTTATTGAAATTGAAGAAGCCTGTTAGGAAGGGGTTGCATAGCATGTCTATGGACTCAGGAAGGACCCTTTGGAATGACAGCCCTAAAGAAGAAATGTAGGATAAGTTGGAGTTCCAGAGAGTGCTGCCAAGTCCCATGGGAACCAAGGAAAAGAACTGGGATCCTTCTGCTAACTAATCTTGTCTGAAAGAAAGCTAGGTAAAGGAAACCATCAGGACGAATGCGTTTGTGGGTGCTAATGAAGAGTAGAAAGAAGAAGAAATCAATAATCCCCAGTGTGTGACCTGAACCTCATTCTCTGTGGGCAGAGTCAGGTGGCTTTTGTGTGTGTGTGTGTGTGTGTGTGTGTGTGTGAATGCACACACTAGTGCCATAGGAGAGGGATGGGGTAGAGCAAAGATGGGGGTAGAGAGATTGATGAAGATCTTGCCAAACTCTGTATGACTAAAAGAGATAGAAGGTGGTGGCTTTGCTTTGAAGGATAAAGGACTGAGGCTTGGAAGAGTACTAGTCCAGAATTCTTGAACTGACTGTAAAACTTTGATGGTCTGAGGAGTTGAATGGTATCTCCATTAAAGATATATATCTATATCTCTATATATCTATATCTATATAGATCTATATATATCTGTATAGACAGATATCTATATATCTATATCTATATAGATAGAGAGATAATCTATATAGATAGATATATCTATATAGATAGATAGATGTATCTATATAGATAGATATATATATAGATATAGATATATAGATATCTTTATGTATGTATTTGTGTGTGTGTGTGTTTGTGTGTGTGTTTGTGTGTGTGTGTTTGTGTGTGTGTGTGTGTGTATTTTTTCAAGGTCTAACACTTAGTGAGTGGAACCTTATTTGGAGACAGGATATTTGCAGGTATGTTTGAGATAAGATGAGATCATTTTGGATTAGTAAGGGCTCTAATGAAGTAGCTGGTGTTTTTATGATAAGAGAGAAGGGACCATACGATGTTAGAGATTGGAAAGATAGCTGTAAGTCAAAGAGAGGGCAATCCTGCAACAATTGGGAAGGGCGTGGAAGGATTCTTCCCCAGAGCTTCAGAGGGAGAGTGCTTCTGTCTATACCTTGATTTCCAGAAGATTGAGAGAATAAATTTCTGTTGCCTGGAGACACTCATTTTGTGGTTTTGGTATGGAAGCCCTAGGAAACAAGGACAATAAGCAAAAGGCCATTAGTTTCAGCCTGAAGCAGTTGGGGAAGTAGGGAGTTGGGTGGGTTGGGGAGGGAAGACTCAGAGACACGGAGAGGTGAGGCAACCTGTTGTCAGTGGTGCCAGGCACATACTGGGAAAGGATGGTTGAGAGATTTTCTGATTTTTTCAGTCAGTAGGAGCAAGAGAGGATTTTTCTTTCTTTCTTTTTTTTGACTGGTGGCAGGAACAATTAACTCTCAGGTATTTGGGTAGGGCCAGATTTCTCAACCTCAACCTCCATCACTCTTTGTTACAGATTGCATTTTCCAAAGGGAACCACGCAATAGCTCCCTTCCAATTTGATCTTTGGAACTGTGCTACCTCCCATCATGCAGTGAGATCTGGTTCTGGTCCCTTTAAATTAGGGCAAGAGTCTGATTCCTTTGTGACATGGTGAAAGCAGTGTGGCAACATTTCAAAATGAGGAAATTAAAGCAACACTGCTTCTATCTACGTACTGGGGCAGTAGAGGTAGGCTTATTCTGGGGCCTGGAGTCACCTTCTAAGCAATGTAACTGCCCTATGACTGCCATGTTGTGAAGAAGCTCAATCTAGCCCAAATGGAATGAACATACAGAGAAGCCCCAACACTGCATAAAGAGAGGTGCTGGGCCCTTTTTTGGCTGCTCCTGTCCTTTCTCCAACTAACATTGTTCTTGATCCTGAGCCAAAACGGAACCAATTTCTTCCTGAACTCCAGACATGGACAGACTGTGAGAGTAGTAAATGATAACTGGGGACTGCCTCATGCATTTTGAACTACAAATAGAAACTAGCAATCAATCATACTTTGTATTTGTGTCTAAAGGCACAAAGACTCTACTTTTGCTACTTCAATTTATTTAAAATATTAAACTTGGAGTCAAATTTCTGTATATGACTGTTTCCTGATTTTCTTCTTAGGTATTCCCCTGTGTTTTTCATGTGTATAGATTTCTCATTAAGAAATAGTACCCTAACACTTTATGGTCTTTTTAGTGACTGTGGTATGGTGAAGTCTTTAAGTAAAGAATCTATCTCAAAAGGGGAGCAAATAATAAAGCCAAGTATAGGATTCTGAAAGTTAATGAAGTCAATAACCCTGGCATTGTTTACAGCCAGTCCCTTACCAGGATGACAGGACCAGTGGAGAAAGGAAAATACCCATCCACCCACATAATTGCACCAATTGTTAGAATCATTTAAAAGGCTATAAAAAAAATCAATCCAAGAGAAGCATAAAGAGATACATGTAAAGTAGATCTTTATTATTAGGGTTTTAACTCCTGGCCACATTGGAGTACCTTAATTCTTTAGTAGCAGGGTGAAATTTCCAATCAATTATCTTGTCAATGTCTGCTTTTTTTGCCCTTTTCTTTTCTGGTAGTGAGTTTTTTTCTTTTCTGAGATTTCTGTTTTGATTTTCATCATGTCACACTTGGACTCTATGGAAAGGGAGGGGGGTGATGGGAGGAAAAAAGAACCCATTGTTGTGTTGAGACCTAGGGTATCAAACTTCTCATGTAAACTGTCTCACTTAATCCCAGCTGCTCCCCACGAAGGGGTTACTGTTGCTACCTTCATTTTACAGAGGAGGAAACTGATGTTCAGAGAAGTTACTTGCTACACAACTTGAGAGGGGATTCAAATTTGGGTCTGTCTTTTTCTATTGAACAAGTCCATGCTTTCTTATCCAAAATACTTGGAGCCAGATATGTTTTGAAATTCAGAATGGGAACATGATATATCTACCGTAGATAACTTAATAGTCCCTGTGGGGTTTGGAGCAGCACCTTGTAATCAAGCCCATTAATATCTCTTAGCAGTGAAATATATCAAAACATTGAAACGCAATTGGGTAAAAATATGAATAGCTTTATTTTATGGATGCCAAATGATATTGTAGCTATCTTGTGAAATTTGTGATTTTTAGAACTTTGCATTTCATAATTCTGGATGAGGAGTTGTGGAAACGTGTCATAGTAACTCCCAGGAGAGAGTCTGCATGCATTTGTTCTCTTTGTCAGGGAACTCTGAAATGGAACAAACTAGAACTGAAAAGCAAAAACAAAAACAAAAGATTGATGATGCTATTGGTTGTTGACTAAATTTATATATACAGGCATTTAAAAAATCAAAATGGTCTTTAGGACAAATTGGTGACAGAACTGTAATAATCTTCATAGGCCTGCCAAATAAAGAAAAGTAGGAAGACTGGGGATCCCGCAGTGGCCTTCCTGACTAATCTTAACCCAACACCATTAAATTGCAACTCACACACAATAGCCATTTGGATCTTTCATGGAAATGAGACCATGCTTCTCTGTTCAACCCCACCCCATCCCTTTCAGATTCTTCCTCTGATGATGATTAATGATACTGGTATTTGTCTCAGGTATTTGACTGACTCTGAAAAAGTGGCTAGTTCAGGTAAAATGAAATTTTCAAGAGGTGGGCCATAGTCTCATCCCGGAACATTTGTATTTTACATCTGATGGGTGTTCAGTCCTCATTCTACTATTTCTGGTTCTCTATTGTACTAGATATACTTGTCCACATCTTCCCCATTTTCTGGAGGAGCCCCATCTCCTAAACCAATAGGAAATCTGTTTGTCTGCCTATCTATCTATCAATCTATCTATCTACCTACTTACCTACCTATCATCAATCTATCTATCCATCATTCCATCTGTTATAAACATGGTAGGTATAGTCCATACAATAATTTTAGAGGTAATGAGCATAGGCTTCTTTTTATCATTTTAATACTTTCATGTGTTTTAGATAAACCTGTAATTTATACATCGTAGTAGTCAGGGTAGGTTAAACCAACTGTATAACAAATAAATTACTGTATAGTAAAGGATTAACTCAGGAAATCTGGGTGGTCCAAATCCTAAACAAGTTCTAGTTCTTGTCAAAATCTTGGGAGATAAACTCTATCTCCCTTGGAACAATCTTCTTGTTAAAAGTGTCTTTTTTCCTTGAGGCTTTGGATCATGTCAAAAAACTTATATTAACAGTGTGATTCATGCTGGGAGTTATGGCTCACACAGTATCAGACTGATTTCTGGAGGGGATGAAACCAAAGTCAGTCATATGGGTGATAAGCTATGCCTATGTGATTGACCCCTTCACTAAGTGCCTGGGCATTAATCCCTGGTTGGCAAGACATATCATTCTGGGAGGATTAAGCTCTGTCCACAGGACTCAAGCGAGAGAGGATGATGGGGTGTGTGTCCTGGCCTCTCCTGCTCTCTGCCCTATGTGTCTTCTCTGTTACTGATTATAATCTCTATCCTTTACTGTAGCAGACTGCAGTTATGAGCACAACAGCTTTCTAAGTTTCATGAGTACTTTTAGTGAGTCACTGAATCCAGAGGTGATATTGGGGACCTGCAGACATAGCTACAAATCCTGACAGCTTAACAAAAAGGTTTTTGTTGTTTACATAAAGTCTGATGCAGAACTGGGTGCTTTTTTCGCCAATATGCTCTGGGCACTTAGGGAAGTGAGTACTGCCATTTTAGAGTTATTGTTTCTCACTAGAAACAGATGGCAGAATGAGGGTACAAAAGAACACACAGGATGTTTTTAGGAACCATACTTTTAAGTGTATCACCTCTGTCCCGATTACACTGGCCAGAATCCAATCACATGTTGCCAACCTAATGCAAGGAGTTGGAAAGAGTAGTCTTCCTGTGTCATCAAGAAGAGGGATTTAAGTTAGTGAACATCTAACGAATTGGTTTGGCTTATCACACACACCAAATCCTTAACTTTGTGGATATTGGTACTTAAGGTCAAATCAACTTTAAGTAAGTATAAGAAGTATTGGTTTAAAGAAAGACAATGTAAAATAGCAAGTAAAGACTAAGGTAAATGGTGTACTACATAACAAAAATCTTGAAGTGGTAGGTGATTAACTGAAGATTGACTATCACTGGACCAGACAAAGGCCATGGTTATAACTTGCTTCCATGATGATATCAACTAGCAAATAGTCTTCTACAAGGTCTCTGGGTCTGTTAGTTTATAATTTTAAGAATTTGAAATTTTAAGTCAATATCTCTTGAAATCTAGGATAGGGAAAAATAATGGCCAGAGAATTTCATTTTGAAAAACATTTGCTATCTTAAAATTTCACTCATAATTTTCTTTTTGAAAGTGAGTGTAAGAAAAATTAGTAAAGAACAGTCCATTCTGCCGGCTGGCCCAATATAGAACATCCCCTTTAAAATTTTTGCTTACTCCTGTATATGATTTAGGTGGCTTAGTGAACATTTTCTTGTCAAAAGCAAAGGAGGATGTTTGAAAGCCCAGAGAAAACTTCTGACAGGTGACAAATCTTCTGAATGCAGTGAACTTATCAAAATAATTTTTCTAGGTAAACTTTAGTTCACCTTGTGAAGCTAAAATAGAACAAAGACAAACAATACAACAAACTAAACAATATTGGCAGAAAAGTTGTAGTAGAAAATTAGTATTGTATACTGCCAAGGGTTGCCTTGGTTGGCAATCATAATTCTTAAGGTAGCCAGTAACTTATATACACTCAGGTTTCTTAACAGTTTCTTAGCAGTTCTTAGAAGTCTGACCTTAAAGAATTCTAGAATTTTGGAAACTGTAGAAATCAAGGGACATCTTGGTCACCCTCCTGTCTTTGGCAGGGAGGCCTGAAAATTGCTTCAGAGTTATAGGTACTGATTGACCAATGTAAGGAGTTTTCTTAGCAGAACCTCTCATTGTCACTTTGGAAGTGGATGAGTAATTTTTATCTGATGGCCTTACGTTTGACTTAGTAACTTTGCTATTTTTGAAACAATATGGCAGCCTTTAAGTGTTCAAAGAAATCAATTTCCTATACTATTGAACAATTTGTAATGAAGTTTGAAAGAGTAAATATGGGGTAAGTTGATTGCTTTGAGTTGGGTCCTCACTACAAAGAATTGTAAAGGAGAAAAATAGAAATGGCATTTAGTTATCTTTATCAAGTGCCAGTTGCTTGAGTGTTGTCTTTTCATCATGAAGTCCCACTGTCCCAGTGGAACTTGCTACAGGGTAGTTAATTCTCACAGTGGACAAAGTAGAGAATGGAAAGCAGTGTTATCAGTTAAGTGTTTACAACATGTCTTACCCCTAGATTGGAGTCCCGAGCTGAAACAATTCATCCAATCATCTCCCAGCATCCCCATTCTCCACTTCAGTAATTAGCAATGTAACTGTGGGCAAGTTATTCTTGTCTTTGGGTAGCATATTCCCAAAGAGGTTAACCAAATAATCTCTCAGGAGATTTCCTGTGCTGAGAGTCTCTTGACATTTGAAACCATCATCTTGTTGATGGATAGGCAATCCAAGTCCAGAATAAGCTATTCCCAATGCATGTCATTTTGGCATGCGACGCTAAGGTCGAGGCAGGCCCTGCAGGCTTTAAGAGAAACTTACCATTAACTTAACTTAACTCTCTAGAAGAAGGAAAATTATCCAGATTTAAGGTCACCTCCAGAATAGCCGTTCTACTGGTTAAACTCATCTTTATAGCAGGCAAACATCTTGAGTATCTGGTTTTGTCACAAGTCACCCTCTCTTCCTGATGTGAATTCCATCCCTCTCTCCCTGACAGCCCAGGCCTCTACTCCATTCATTAGGTCAAGAATAAAAACCTTTATTGTTGTTGTAAATCTCTTATGGTGACTAATTTATAAATTAAACTTTATCGTAAGTTCACATGTATAAGACAACACTATATATTTAGGGTTGAAACTATTGTGGTTTCATCATCCACTGTGGGGGTCTTGGAACATATTCCCTGCAGATTAGGAGGGCCTACTGTAGCCCTTCCCCTGCAGTTCACAAATCTTAGAAACTCATCAGAGAGCAAGACACAAGTCACTATCAAGGTAAATGTATACTTGTTAAAAACGTGCCCTGAACTGAGTGCAGGCCAGGCTGGGCTCCTCCCCCTTTCATATCTGGTGCTAGGATTAAAAAATGGACCAATGATGTCTGAAATAAATGGACCAATCAGGTGTGAGAAAAATAGACCAATCAGTAGAGACTCAGCCGCTGTACCTGCCTCCAGCCATGCCTCTAACATCACATTCAAGGAGCACAGTCGGTCTTCACCCAGCATCTCAAAGAGCTGACCACAGCCTCTGGTTCTCCAGCACCACCTTCTGGTGCTGTTGGGTCCGTCACTTTCTGGGTCGACGTCCATGAATGGCCTTTGAGACTTCGGGACCACTGTGATGCTCTCTTGGGTGAGACAGTCAGCCACTTGTGGGCTTAGAAACTTCCCTTTTCCTCAATCGCCTGTTTGTTAAAAAGCCCTTTTGATGTTGGACCCTGAGTCTGAGTGGTCTTGCAGTTGTGCACCTGGGTGAGAATCCTTGACAGAGACCTGTCCCCTCCTGAGCACTGCCCCTTGGCACTGTTTGAGCTCTGTTCGGGCACTCTTTGGACTGTTTGCACTGTTTCAGTCACATTCTACCGAGCCCTGAGCTGTCTCAGTATTTGCAGGCTCAGACCCCAGGTATGAGTAGGAGGGAAGGGAGAGGGCAGAGGGGGAGTAGAAGGAAGAGGGGAATGTTGGCTGGACCGCCCTTCCCTGTCTTTCTTCCTCAGTCTGTTATAAGCATGGGCTTCTGATCGCTGCCATTTAAATTTGTTTTTTAAAAAATTCTCTTACTTTCACTTATTTCTTTTGATAGATAACATATGGTTCAAATGTCAAAGGATCTTGAAAGGTAGCCAAGGAGGTATCTTCCTTCCACCCTTGTCTCACACCCTTCTCTCACCCAGTTGCTCTGCAGCCCACCCCACTGTATCTACTGCCGCTGTTACTTGTGTGTCTTCTAAATTGGTTGCATGAGTATCCATGAAAATACATGCAAAAAAATACAACAAAATCTTGTACCAAAAATGGCAGTATCCTATGTTTATGCTTTTAATTTATCCAGACATTTTTAATTTAATGAGCTTTTCTTTCATTTTAAAAAAAGATTTATTTATTTATGCATACATAAAGATGTGGGGTGATGAGAGGATTCACCAGAGGCAGAGTGGGGTGCAGAACAGGCAGATCTACTGAAGTACACTGCTGAGGGGAGCAGCGGGTAAGGCAGGAGAGGTCTGCTGCATCATGTGGGAAGCTCCCTGGCCGGGGATTGAACTCATGCCACAGTGGCTGCGGATAGCTTCCTAGTGCTGAGACTTAACCCGTTGTGCCACCAGGGAGGCCCTAATTTAATAAGCTTTTCCATGAGAGGTGGAAGTGAGGGGAGATAAATACTGTTTGACAGCTATTCAGGGAATCTGCACAATTACTCAGTCAATTTACAGAGTGGTGAAGCTGAGGAATGTCCAGTAGTTCAGACTAGTAACTTTGGACTTTATTTATTTTATTCTTTACCTCCCTTTGACCTTTCCTGCCTCCTTCCTGCCTCCCTTCACTTTTCTCTTCTCTCTATTTTGAGTAGGTAAATTCTCCAGGTGTATTCTACTTTCTTGATCTGCCCACACATTGTTGACCTTGAGCTTCATTGTCAAGACCTATGGCTCTCACTGAGTCACTCCCCAAAATTTAGCCTCAACTGCATAATACTTAGGCCATAGAGATATGGGTCTCTGCTGGCAGACTGTCTTCCATCAAAATGTGCAGATACACTCCTGTCAACTTTAGTGATAGATGCAAAATAAAGTTTGCCTGTTGAATGAATCAAGTGTAATTTGACTTGGATAAATACTCAGCAAATAATCAAATGTTTCTGCTCCACTACTCCTGGGAACGCAAACTTTTGTGGTGCCAGTTCAGAGGGGCCCTTTGAACTGCTCTTGTCAAAACACCATGTGGGGATTCTCCTGCCAGGGCCAGCATTACCGACACTGCCAATACTTACTCAGTATTTTAATAAACATGTTGAGTGGAAATCAACTGGTTAGTTTGTGGAGCTAAATGAATTTAGAAGCATGATCAGTGAAACAAGGCAAAGTGGGGGCAGGAGCGCTCTCCCTCATTCCTGTGAAGGGGGACAATTCCCTTCTCTCTGCCTTCAGCACTAGTTTGAGGTGCCGGACACCTGGTGATAAGCCTGTTCTTAATCTGCTCTCTTGAAAAGACCTGTAGGTAGCAATAACCTATGCACATTCCTTGAAAGAGCTATTTCTCACATAGTGGTTCTTTTATTTTCCTCCTATAATAAGTGTCTCTAGCAGACCTTAGAAAGTATTCTTAGTCTTTCAGTCATGTCAAGGTTGATGTGGCTTTAGGTGAGCCTGTGTCTCCTACCTGCCTGAAATCGCTCTCAAGGCCTGGGAGATTTCCAGCACTGGGTGGTTATGAGTGGAAAAGGTTGGAGGGGTCTTTGGTTATCAATGTATTATTCAGGAGTGTTCTGTTTCCCAACAACTGTGTTCTTTTTTTTAAATATATATTTTTATTGTGATTTATGTCTTTTACATTTTGTATTCCCCTTG
>PVIJ01016921.1:0-31167 GCA_004024925.1 Scalopus aquaticus | reverse complement strand
GGGGGACAATGGCAAGGGGAGGGAAGGTCACCTTGGAGCCTCCTCCCCAAGATGCTGGAGAGGCCCAGGTTGCAGCTGGTGGGGACAGAAGGGACACAGGGATGGGGCTGCATCTCAGACACTCCCTTCACACCACCCCCCCACCCATTCTGCACCGAATGACCCCAGTGATTTAAGCAGAAAAATCCCTGACTTAGAACTGGACAGAGGGGCTAGGAAGGAAGGAAGGTTCTTGAATATTCCTCCAACTAGGAAGCACCTCTCTCTTTTGGATTGAACCTGGAGCACCCTTCCTGTGGGCGTTTCTCTCCAAGACGCTTATCTCTCCCTGAAGGACTAATTTAATGGACTAGTTCTTTTCTTTCTAAAAATCCTTTGCTTTTAAAGATTTACTTTATTTAACTTTGCATACAAATATGGGGTGTAGGCCAGAGGTGTGGGGCAGGGTGAGAAGATTCACCAGAGACAGAGCGGGGAGCAGAACAGACAGACTGACTGAAATACACTGCTGAAGGGAGCAGCGGGCGAGGCAGGAGAGGTCTGCTGTGCCATGTGGCTCAGCTCCCTGGCTGGGATTGAACTCATGCTGCAGTGGCTGCCAATAGCTTCGGAGTGCTGAGACTTAACTCCTTGAGCCATCAGGGAGGCCCTAAAATCCTTTGCTTTTAAAATCAGACAATAGCTAAAGTGTTCTGAGCTCTTCAGAGACAAAGGGCCATAACACTGTGTTAATAGATAGTGAAAACAGTCACATATAAATCACCTATCTAGATAATAAAGCAGAAATATACCTGAGTGCTTACACAGATACAAAAAGCCAGGCACATTTGGGCTATACAACTGTATACACACAAATGGACTCAACAGGGAGATAAATCAGCATAGCTTTGGGGGGAGAACTCTAGAAAAGCAAAGCCTAGAAAAAATGATGTTTAAAAAAGGATCTGAATGATGCTAGGAGTTGGGCAGCACACACACAAGTGGAACCCCAAGATCCAAGTGACCCTAAATCAGAATCGAACAGTCCTAGCCCCCCAGGAGCTCATGCTCCGGCCTCAGGAGGCTGGGTCAAGGAGCCTCAGTTATCAACATCAGGCCCTTGGACAGCACTACCTGGGTAGCACTTTCCAGCAAGGAAATCAGTGATGTCACTAGGCCTGCACTAGCTCCAAGCCGGGCAAGAAGAGCAAGACAGCATGGCTTGGGTTCGGGGAAGGGGGGAGCACGGCACTGTTCCCCATCTGTCTCTATTCCATGGAACAAGGCTCCAGCTCTCTGGGGCTACCCTGACAAGCAAATTAGAATTAGCTCAATCCTAGACCGAGCTCTGCATACAGAAAGCAACAAATAGGGCCTCCCTGTTGATGCAGGGGTTAAAGTTTCAGCGTTATCAAGCTATCAACAGCCACTGCAGCATGAGTTCAATCCCCCGCTAGGGAGCTTCCCACATGGCGCAGCAGACCTCTCCTGCCTCGCCCGCTGCTCCCGTCAGCAGTGTACTTCAGTCAATTTGCCTGTTCTGCTCCCTACTCTGTCTCTGGTGAATCCTCTCACACACACACCCATCTCCGGCCCACACCCCAGTTCTTATATGCATAAATAAATAAATCTTTAAAAAAGAAAAAGAAAGCAAAAACTGTTAACTGGTGAAATCATAATTTTTTATTGATTAAGTCACTGGGCTAATCCCTGACCCATGATGGTACTGATGTCCAGATAAGAGTCTCTCCCTTCTTTCCAGTTATGGGTGGAGAGTCAGCCATGATAATCAGAACTGATTCAGAGGACCTTTGTCCTCATCTGCAAGATTAGCAACCATATTTTAGAATAAAAATTGACCAGCTAGAGCCAAGAAGGAGCGGAACAATCACTGATGAGTCTCCTGGAGGCAGGAATGCCTGGAGACAACCTAACATATCTCAGTACAGTTACTAGTAATCCCTTTTCACTCTCAAAAGTTTCCAGGTTCAGGGCCTCCCTGGTGGTGCAATGGGTTAACATTGTGCCGGCTATTTTCTGTGCCACCGCATGAATGGTATAAGCATTAAATAAAACACACACAGTTCCTGAGCTACTGGATATATTTTAATGAAATTTTAAATGCATAGAGATTAAAGCTTCTAGACTGAGTACGATCAAAGAAATAGCTCCTAATAGTTCCAAATAAATCCACTGTGGCGTGAAAAACCGGAGACTAGATGAACACGTGAATACGTGAGCGGAGCAAAAAGTGTTAAGCACAGCACTATGAAGCTATCCAGAGCCATTACAGCACAAGTTCGATCCTCGGACAGGGAGATTCTCATATGGCGCAGCAGACCTCTCCTGTCTCGCTCGCTGCTCCCCTCAGCAGTGTACTTCAGTCAGTCTGCCTGTTCTGCTCCCCACTCTGTCTCTGGGGAATCCTCTCACCACCCCACACCTCTGGCTTACACCCCAGCTTGTATGCATAAATAAATAAATCTTTTTAAAAAAGTGTCCAACGGGGCCTCCCTGGTGGTGCAGTGGTTAAGCACTGCACTGTGGATCTGTCGGCAGTGGCAACGTGAGTTCGATGCCCGGCCGGAGAGATTCCCACATGGCGCGGCAGACCTCTCCTGCCTCTCCCACTGCTCCCCTCAGCAGTGTGTTTCTGTTGATCTGTCTGTTCTGCTCCCCACTCTATCTCTGGTGAACCCTCTCGCCGCCCCACACCTCTGGCCTGTACCCCAGCTTGTATGCATAAATAAATCAATCTTCAAAAAAAAATAAAAATGAAAATAAAATAAATAAAAAGTGTCCAAGTTTAGAGGACATATTTTATGACCATCTACTCACAGGGGGCCCAAGGTGACCATGGGAACGCGAATGCCAGGTCAGCGGAGTGGGGGTTCGCAGGCCCGCCATCCAGCCCTTCCTAGCTAAGCATCCCAAGGCAAGTCATTCGGTGATCTGGCTGACTGGCGCACCAGTTTTAATGGCCTCGTCTAACAAATGAAAGATCATTTATTCTCCGAATATGTACCGAATGCCTGTGGTGTGTCTGGGGCTAGGTTAGGCGTTGGGAATTCAGCACAGATTGGACAGCCCTGTGCCAAGTCCTCCCCCATGGGAGGATGGCAGTGACGTCAACTCCAGTCTGGTGTGATGAAAGCACCAGTTGAGATCCCTGCCTGCCCAGGGGCTCCAGGAGTAAAGGAGACAGCTTTCTTGGCCTGGAGGAGCAAAGAAAGTTTTCTGAGAGAAAACTTTGCTTTAGACCTTGAAGGATGACAGGGGTTTGCTGAGCCAAGGGGGCCTGATGTGGGGGGAGGTGGGCTAGGGAAGGGCAATAAAGGCATTCAAGACAGAAACAAAGGTTTGAGCAAAAGATCAGAGAGAAAGGAACTAATCACAAACATGCACATAGGATCGCTAAGCTGCCTTCCAAACTCCAGCACGCTCTGTGGAGCCGCTCCAAAACAGGGGACCAGCTGCTGGCCAGGAAGGCGTGAGCTGCTGCAGAGGCCCCCCCCCCACCCCACCCCCGCCTGAGCAATATTCCTACAGAGTCTGCCCCAGGGAGTGTTTCAGCCCCAGGGCGCTGCGTGCTGGAAAGGCAGCTGGGCTGATTCTCTATGGAGTCCAGAAAGGGCGCTGATGGTGTGAGGTTCCTGGAAATCATGCAGGTATGACCAGGGTCCGGACGGAAGGAGAAGCTGACATCTCAGAAGATGTCCTGCCTCCAGCCCCTGCAGAAGGGAATGCACCACCCCCTGGCTGCCGGGACAAGGCCACCCCCTCCCACGCAGACATGCAGACGCGTGGGAGAGCCAGTGCCAGTGTTCACCGGGATCCGCGCTGCCACGCTGGAGCCTGGAGAGCATGGCAGAGAAGTTTTAGAATAAGAAGATCTAGAACACCTGGCTCCAGGTGCAGGCGTGAGGGTCCAAACCGGGCATCTGGTCACAGCTAAAGCCAGAAGCTGAGCAGAAATCCTTGACTCCTCTCTGGTCTTTGACAGAGAGCTGAAGTCTAGGAGGCGGGGCAAGGAGCTGGAGGATGACCGACACACTTAGATAATGGGCAGAGTAGAGTTGGGTCTGGGGTCGGCTCCCCATCCCAGGAAGCCTCCCAGAGAAGCGGGCGAGAGCAGGAATGGGCTCTGAAAGGTCTGAGCCGCCTCCCCTAATGTCCAGGCTGTATCCACCCACAGCCCACTCTGCCGGCTCTAGGCAAGGCGCTTTCTGCCCAGCCCGCTTGTGTGGTTTGGCCAGAGCCCAAGGGCGAGTCTCCTGCAGCCAGAGCTTCCCTCCCTGCTGCTGAGCAGGCAGGTGCAGGAGGCGGGGGAGGGGCGTGCCCCAGAAGAGGCCTTTGGCAGCAGCTCAGGCAGAACTGGGAGGAAGGAGAGAGGAGCACTGTGAACAAAGCAGAGACCAAAGTGTTGTGACGTAAGGAAGCCGAACATAACCTGTTCTCAGACCCAAAATGGGGGGCTCCCAGGAGAGGCGGGGGGGACAAGTGGAAGCCAGTCCTGCCAGGGTAATAACACTATGTCAGCTGCTGCGCTGAGCCCTTTACAGAGATTATCGTATTTGATCTTATGAGAACCCCCACAAGGTAGAACTTATTATAGTCCCCACTTTACAGATGAGAAAGTGGAGATACAGAAATACCAGTCACATGGCTGATAAGCAACAGAGCAGGACTTGAACCCTCTGAGCTAAGCAACCTTATCCTTTTTTTCAAGAGGTGGCAAAATGACAACTTTCATTCCCGGTGTGTTTATTATTTTTTAAATTTTTTAAAGATTTATTTATTTATTTATGCATACAAGAACTGGGGTGTAGGCCAGAGGTGTGGGGTGGTGAGAGGATTCACCAGAGACAGAGCGGGGGGCAGAACAGGCAGATCAACTGAAGTACACTGCTGAGGGGAGCAGCAGGCGAGTCAGGAGAGGTCTGCTGTGCCATGTGGGAATCTCCCTGGCCGAGGTCCGAACTCATGCTGCAGTGGCTCTGGATCACTTCATAGGCTGAGACTTAACCCGCTGCACCACCAGGGAGGCCCATCCCCAGTGTGTTTAGACCAAGGAGCCAGAAATACTGGTTAATTTTTCTTCTCCCAATTTTCTGATCCTCTCCTCCTCTGGCACAACAATTCTGATCAGCAGCTGAGAGAACAGGCTAAAGGGATTAGCAACCTCAAGAACTTTGACGGAGGATGCTCTGTCCTAACCAGAAAACTCATCTTTTGTTAGAGTGAGCATAAGAAATTATTGCAGAATGCTTCTACCTGAGCTGGTAAAGTGAACATCACATGGAGGAAGTTTGGTTTTTTTTAAATTCAAATTAATATATATGGAGGAAGTTTCCAGAAAGTTCTCATGAAATAGCCAGCGGGGCCTCATGAAATGCCGAGGCTGTTGGGGTGGCCACCCCAGGACCTCCAAGGCACTCGAGGGTGACATCTGGAGCCCATGACACAATCACACACATGCGTTTGCTGTGCTCAGCTGAGGGCCACCAAGGGCTGTGACCTGAGGGTCAGTTGGGCAAGGGGCCACAGGCGACTGCAAACTGGAGGTTATATGCTCAACTTGTGCTAAACTTGAAAACACTGTATGGAACAGGGGGTGAAGTACTTAAGAGTGGGGAAAATTTTAACATTTTAAAAAAAGATTTATTTATCTGCACATAGAAGAACTGGGGTGTAGGCCAGAGGTGGGGTATGTGTGAGAGGATTCGCCAGAGACAGAATGGGGAGCAGAACAGGCGGGTCTACCAAAATACACTGCTGAGGGGAGCTGCGGGTGAAACAGGAGAGGTCTGCTGTGCCATGTATATCAGCTCCCTGGCTGGGGATTGAACTCAGGCCAAGGTGGTGATAAACCCAAGACTTAACCCCTAGGCCACCAGGGAGGTCCAAGATTGAACATTTTGAAGGCCAGTTTGGATTATTCAGTTTATTTCTAGATATGAATTGCACTTGTATTTAAATATCTAATAAAGGCAAACACAGGAATGAGGTCAGAATCCAACAAATTGCAATGATGAGATCTTAAGTTGCAAACAATTCTTAAGGCCAGATTTTAAAGACACACACACCCACACCTTACCAGCTGGGGGTCCTGAATCTCTGGCTGCCTGTGAGTGTCCCGCCCTCAGGCACACAGCTTAGGCAGCCTTCTTGCCCAGGTGAAAACCAGGAATGTGGGGTCGTCCAACCCCAGGGATCCCTCATCACAGTCCGTGGGAGTGGGAGTGGGGGCAGGTTCCCCAGGACGCCTCAGCACTGCCTAGAGCTCTGGGAAAGGCAGCAGAGCCAGGGCTGAGGCTGGGGTGGAATGACAGAGCAACTGAGACAAGCCCTGGCACAGCTCAAGGCCAACTCCCAGCCCAAGACTATTTGTCATCCAGGGCCTGGGGCAGGCAAGTCAGGAGCCTTGCTGCAGGAGTGCCACTAAACCAGCACAGAAGTCACTCCCCCTCTGTGGGCCTCAGTTTACCCATCTGTCTATGGAGAAATGGGACCATCACATTTTGAAGCTTTTAAAAGTCCTTCCAGTCCAATCCACCAACCCAATATATAAAATACACAGAAGCACCACTGCCAATATCACTATCCACTCGGACACTCCCTTGAAAGTCACGGTAGCCCTGGAGTTAAGACTGCCACGCAGATCATCCACAAAGCTTTGGCTCCACCATCCCAGGGGTCCTCAGCAGGTGCTTTTCTCTTTAGTGGGAGGGGTGGTTAGGGGAGCTGGGAGAGTCAGGAGGAAATGTCATTTGGATACCAGGAATGTACTCAGAGACCTGAAGATCCAGAGCAAATATTTGTCTTTCCTTTGATGCTCTCCTGGAGTAGCTATTAGTTCTGCCCACCCCCACCTCTTACCCCTCCCTCTGGACAGTCCCATCTGGCCCCTAAGATCTCATCGAGGCTAGCTGGGAATGAGAGTGTGCTAGAAAGGTGTAGGGAAAACTGGGGTGGGAGTCAGCCAGCAGGCTTTCCTCTAAATCGAGCCCCCACCAGTATTCTCAGTTCATTTTAGGGGAGTCTTGGGCAGTCCTGAAGCCCCAGGACCGTGTTCTTCCAGGGGAGACAGTGAGCCACGGGAGTAGGGGTGGAGTGGGGAAGAGGACACCTCCAGAATTGAGAAAGCATTAGCACAGCAGGTGACGGCTCTCAGAGTAGGAGGGGACCCTGAGCAAGTCCCCCCCCCCCGCAAAAAAAGCTGGATCTATGGATCAGGGATGCTCAGAACTGGTCCCCTTGCTCCTGATCTCGGCTCCCTGCCTCAGTCAGGCTTGAGACTGGGCGGATCTTCTGAATTCTCTCTGTTCTGATGTAGTAAGAGCTGGAATCCCTGCCTACAGCCACTGAGGTTTGAAAACTGAAAGCTGGCTTATCTCACTCTAGAATCAATGAGATCTCTCTTTTTCTCTCATGTGCACATGCACACACACACACACACACACACACACACACACACACACACCTGCATGCAGTGACCAGTCAAGAACCTGATGGGATTGCAGAACTCCAACCAGTTTCCCTGTTTCTGGGCCACCCCAGTCCCCATAATCCAGTCTCATCCTGCTGCCCCCCTCCTTGCCCCCCAATAAGAGGCATGGCCACAAGCTGCTATTTTCCATCTAAGCCCCTGATGAAGCATGGGTCCAGCGATCTCAGGCCTGGGCCCTCACTGGCCCTTGTGGTGTATAGAAAGAGAAAGAAAAGGAAAGCCAGGAAGCCCACGATTGCCCAATAGCTGTAACCTGGCAGCGGGTAACTGGGGACTGTGCCAAACATTAACAAGAAAAACACACTAGGTCCTATTGATAGAGCCACTGTTCACTGTTCACCCCCTTTCTCCAGCATCCACTCTTCTTCACCAATGAAATGACTTCTTGAATTTCAAACCAGCAACTGGCTGCAAAAGCAAACAATCTGGGAGGCAACTGCTACATTAGCTGATAAGGTAAACAGTGGCCACACACACACACACCCCACGCACGCATACACACGCATGCACGCACACACGCACGTACGCTTCTCAGCACCCAACACAGATCCCTAAACCACCTGTCCTGAAAGACTTGTTAAAATGCTGAGTATTTAGCCCCACCATAGAGTTTCAGAATAACACGCCCCCCCCCGGCCCCCCCCCCGCAGCATAGAACCAGAGAATAAGTATTTTAAACAGGCATCTCAGGTGGTTCTTAAACATACTAAACTCAAGTTCGAGAACCACTGTTAACTATTGTCAAATTTACCCTCCATTCAGGGCTGGCTTTTCCAGACAGAAACATCATTTCCCACTCTGGGTTCTGTGTTTCAGAAACGATTGAATTCACATTCGCAGTTCATTCAGTCCTCATAGCAGCTGGTGAGGGAGGCTGGACTTTCTTCATTTTTGCAAGCAGGGAGACCAGTAAACTGCTCCCAGTCACACACATAACTACCATCACCACGACCACTACACACCCAAATTAACTGGGCACATTTCTGAAAAGGCCCCAAATCCAAAGGTATTTGGGTGCAACAGAGCCTGCTTTGACATTTCCTGGAACAACCACCAAAAGATCCAAAATCACTTTCACTCAATTTTCCGTCTAGAAAGTGTCAAAGCCATTGGCCGCCACCCACCTGCGCAGCTCTCCCTAGCAGGCAGGGGTGCTAGATTATTAGAAACGAGTTAGGCACTGGACAGGCCCTTCATTCGCTTGACCACAAACTCATTCACTAAGCCCCTACTAGGATCAGGTGCCTGTACTTCCCCTTCCCATTCCACTCCACAGGGGAATCTGTTCCAAGCAAATTCAACCAAGTGCCTCTCCTTTCTGGGGCCTTCTTGCCCCAAGAGGGGACATTATTGTCTTCGATGATGCGCCCCATGCTGACTCCTCTGCCTCACACATCTACTGCCACCACCTGCTGTTGGGGCGTTCCAGGCCCGCGAGCACCGAGTCTACAATCAGGGAGATGCACTGGATGCCCCTTGCCCCCACACATGTAAGCCTCGGCGTGGGAAAGACTGGCTGATGGCGACTCCACCGAGCAAGACACGAGACCCCTGTCCACCCTCAGTCGGTCAGTCCCGCCGGCCAAACTCGAGTCCGCGCGCCGGCTCCGAGAGGGAGGCGCACTCACCAAGCGCCCCGACTTCTCCCGCGCCTTCTTCACTTTCCCATAAGTGCCCTTGCCCAGGGTCTCCAGGAACTCGTAGCGATGCCGCAGGTTGTGCTTGTGGTGGTGCCGCTTCACTGCCTGCTTCTTCATCAGGGGCTTGGGCGACTTGACGAGCCCGTCGGCCAGGGGCCGGGGGAGCTCCGCGGCCAGGGCGGCGGCGGCCGCCGAGGGTGCGGGGCCGGAGCGCCGGGGGAAAGCCAACGACTCCATGGCGAGGAGGCGGCAGTGGGGAGGAGGGGGAGCTACGGCGCGGCGCGAGCTGGAGCCCGGCCACACGTCCGCCACCCGGCCTGGACCCACCGCCGCCACGGAGCGCACGCGAAGCGCAGCGTTCGGAGTGGTTATAAAGCACCAGGGCGGAGGGCCTGGCCACGCCCCACACGCCCATTGGCCCGCTCGCCGGCTGTGTGACTGCAACCGCTCTCATTGGCTCGCCGTCCCCACTCCCTCCAGGAATAGGTGTCAATGCGGACCCCGCCACATTGGTCGGAGGGACGGAACCGGAGAGCAGGGGCTGTGCTTTTCTAGGGTCTGTGGAATTGCTCTTGCTTCTGAGTAGCGCTGGGCCCGGGTTACAGCCCCCGTGGTGCTTCTATTGGTTGCGTTCTCTACAGCAGGGGGCAACCTGAGGCAACAGAGACCAAAGTACGTCTCCATTCTGAGTCATTTGCTTCTCTCATTCAGAATCTATAAAGTCTCTTCAAGACCATAAGGGGGGAAGAGGATGGAATGGGGCGCAGGCAAACTCAGCTAAATTGGGGGGGGGGGAGGGGCTGATGGAGAGCTGTTGCAATTTTGAGTTCTGAGTTCTGAGTTCACCTGTCTTCTGTTAGATCATCCTTCATTGGATTCCCAAAATATGTTTCTGGAAAGTTCTTGCTTCTTTATCAAAGAAGGTTTGAGTGGTTCTCTTAAGATGTGGGATTTATGAACTGTTGGAAGACACTAGGAAGGCAGTGAGTAAACATTTGGGTACTATAAAGATACATTACACTCCTATATTTAGCTTGGGTCCTTAAATCTATAGATAGGTGTCCACACAAGGCCTTCCTCTTTGTGATCTTGGAGCTGGATGACTTGGTAGGTCACTAGTTTGGGCTGGGTTTTTAAGGTCTGGAGCACTAGAATCCCCATTTAGACAAAAATGAGATAATCTGTAAGTTCCTCTCCTGCTTCTAAATGGGAAGCATGATGGGGAGAAAGGAGCATTTCCCTGAGTCTTCAAGATAACTCAGTCCTGCAGAGGGGCCACCAGCCCTCCCCACCAATGCTCCCACACAGCCGTGAGAAGCCCACAGCACTGGGGTCCAGACTCCAGTTGCGTGTCTGAGGAGCTCTGAGCATCAAGGGCTAGATCCCAATGACTAAATTTTGCACTAGTGTCTGCCCACTCTCCTACTCTCCCTGGTTCTTTGATCCTCTCTATTGTAAGTTGGGACGGAGAATGGGGTCCTTGCCTCCCTTATGGCTGGAGAGGGTCCATCTTATGCGGGAAATTTACCTCCCTCCCCCAAATCTGGAGGGCCACAGGAAATAGCCAGCTTGGCATTCTTCCTTTTTCTTGCTCTGGGTATCTGAAAACAGAATGAGGCCCAGCTGACCTGTTGCCCCCTTTCTTCCTTAGATCTGCACCCTTTTCTGGGACCCAGCTAGCTAAGCTGTCCAGACAAATTAGGGTTCTCTAGAGGCAGCATGGGTAACAAGATTGGGACAGGGCTGAGTCCTGGGAGAGCTGAGTTCTTGTCCTGACTCACACCAACCAGTTCTGTGCCTTCCAGCAATCATTTCATTCATTCTCCATATGTTCTTCATACTCGAGGTGCTGGACCCATAGCAACAAGACAGACACAGTCCCCGCCCTCAGAGAATTCCCAGTTTAGTGAGAAACAAGCAAATCCTATGCAGGGGAAGATGTGACCAGAATTGGGGACGAACGGAATGTCCTTGGGGTGTACAAGAACAGAGAGCCCCCGCCCAGAAGGAGGAAGCTGCTCAGGGCGCTTCCTGAGGACGGAGGCTTTTAAGCTGCAGCTCGAAGGACACCGGGCCGATTAGCCAGATGAATCAACATTTCCGTATAAGTGAGATGAAAGAATGATACAGATGAGCCTGAGGTTCCCCTTCAGGCTCAATCTCAGCTCTGGTGGATTCTTTCAGGTTTCCCCAACACCTAGTGCACTGCTAGGCACAAAAAGGTGCTCAGTAGAT
Organism: Scalopus aquaticus; assembly: GCA_004024925.1. NCBI lineage: Eukaryota > Metazoa > Chordata > Mammalia > Eulipotyphla > Talpidae > Scalopus > Scalopus aquaticus. The sequence continues at coordinate 19,803 of PVIJ01016921.1, read as the reverse complement.
GCTTACGAATGAAAAAAATGCACATGGGGGTTAAAAGACCAGCAGGAGCAGCTGCAGGTGACTGTCCCTCCGTTACCAGCTGAACACAGTAAGCAGAGCTCTTCACTGATTCAGCTTCCTCCCCTCCCCCCCAGCTTTGAACCCCCACTTAGGCAGCAAGCCAAGGATGACCACAAGACACAGAAAAAAGGGATCTCCCTGGTTGCAGCCTGGTGGCTCCTGAGAGGACACAGGACACTGCCTTAGTGATGCATGTACCTCTGTACCTCGCTGCTGTCTATCCACAGCACACAGGCAAGGAAGAGGGAGACAGCCCCGGGGAAGAGGATGCAACTGGGACATTATCGTAACTGCTGAAACTCAACTCTTGAATTCCTTAAAGGGAGGCCTGGTCTGTCAGAGCCAGGATGCCTGGCCGGGAGTCTGCTGACATCAGGGGTGGAGCGTGGAGCGGGTCTCCGGGAATTCCTAGATCACGTGTCCGGAGGTGCTGGATCCCTGCTGGGCTGAGCCTTCTCGATCCTGCTTGCCCTTTCTGGGAGGGAAACTTGCCCGCACCCCCACACCCAATTGTCGATGACTGTCTGCAAAGCTCCGGGAAAACCCTTCATCGGGCCTACTAGGCACCCGATGGGAAAGCAATCAGCAGCCGCTCCTGCCTCGGTCCTCAGCCCCTTCACAATCTCCGTGTGTCTGTGGGTCCAGACTGGTAAAGAGTCGAACTGCTGAGTGTGTGACGTGTGGAATGCGGCAGGAGGGCAGATGAGGGACACCAAGGCTCTGGGGTGAGGTGGATGGGTGAGGCAGTCATCCCAAAAAGAAAGACATCTGAGTCTTGAGGGGTGGCTAAGAATTAATTAGCTCCCTCTTCTCAAGTTTAGAGTTTAGCAGGAGAAATCAGGTAAGTACACAATTTTATAGAATTTAAAGCAGAAGTGGGAAACTCCGCTTCTGCTTTAAATTGGGTCCAGGGAGGCCCTCCCAGGGGGCCACCTACCTTGAGGAAGGGGAGGTGTTTGGTAAACTGTGAGGGATGGCTGGGGGCCACGGGGCTGAGCATGTGGTAGGGCAGGAAAGTAGAGAATTCAGCTGAGTGCCTGGATCTGAGGAGAGAAGAGGGCCCCCAGGCCCTAAAGCACTTCCTCCTTGGAAGTTGACTCAGGCATGAGTCCCTCTTCTCCTTTCTCTGAGCTCAGCTCACCACCCACTTCCACCCAGAGACTGCAACTGTGTATTCACTATACCCAGAGCTCTGAGAATAAGTTACAACTCCTAGTCACCCCCAGATGGTGCACAATGCAGCCTGAAGGTGTTGACCTTCTCCTCTTAGGGGCTGGTAGAAGGCCTATTTCAGCCTTCCAAGATCGGAGGTGAGTCCCCAAAGCCAGGGTTGTAAACCCTTGAAGCCCATTGGCAAATCGTTATGTCTGACTCAATGCTGCCCTCTTCTGACCAAACCAAGCCTAGCACGTTTTATGGGCTGACATGCTGTAACCACCAGTGGGGGTCTATTTAGGTCATTTGTTCCTTCAATGAACCAATCATTTGTCCATCCATCCATCCACACATTCACCCACCCACCCACCCACCCACCCACTTGCCCATTCACCTGTTCAACAAATATGAAGCAGTTATAGTAATAGGTATAATAATAGGTGACATTTACCAAGCTAGGCTTGGTTCTGAACATCTTAGATGTAGTATCATTTACTCCACAGCTTACAGTAACAGAGCGGGAGGCTAGCTCAGCCTGACATCACAGTTTGCGTCCCTAAGAATGGTATTGCTTTTTTTTAATTTATTTTTTAATTTGTATCCTTTACATTATTGTGTATTCCCAGTAGGTTTCCCACCACCGATTCACCCGTGAACCATCACCACAGTCCCCTGTGCTCTTTCCCTCCCCCTCGCCTGTAGAATGGCTCTTATTTATGGTTGTCTGCTAGTTTTTGGTTTTGTTTTGTGTGTTATTTTCTTCTCCTGATCTCTTATTTGGCTCCCCTATATTCCTACCACAAGTGAAAGCATTCAATATTTTTCTTTTTCCTTCTGGCTTATTTTGCTGAGCATCATTCCTTCTAGCTCCAAGGATGGTATTGCTTTTTGGAGCCCAATGGGGCTCTGGAAATACAGTTGGAGCCTGTGAGAGCCTCCAGTCTAAGTTCCGAAAGCCTTATCAGGAGTGCGGGGTATTTTGTACTGAAAACAGTCCTCAAGCTCTGGATTGCAATGAGAAGTTGAACGTTAGTCACAGTCCAGGTCTGGGAGGATCATGGCCCAAGGAGCAATAGCCCTTCTCCCGGGCCAGAGATCTCTCTCCCGCCTGGGCCGGCAGCGTGAGCTCGCAGATGGGGGCAGCAGCAGTCACAGGCCCTGGCTCCGGCCCCCCCTGTCCCCCCCCCCCCGGCAGCCACGGCAAGGACATCCTCTCCTGGAAGTCTTCTCACCTGTGAAGAGGGGCTTGGCTCAATCAATTCTGAGCTTCATTTCAGCAGCCATATCCCTGCAATACTGAGGTAGGGACGGATTTGGAATTTCAGTCACTCCTGCCTGTTGCTTACCGGTGACCGAGGACACTCAGGGCCCGTCCCCTCTCCCACCTCCAGTCTGGCAGGATGTTTACAGCTCAGGAGCTTGGCAGCCCGTACCCCAGGCGTGCTCTGTCACTAACTCACTGCGGCTCTCTCTTATCTCTGGGCACCTGAGTGCTTAAGGGGTATTCTCTTTCGTACAGCTAACTGTTGGTGTGTGCTGCGCACGGTCTCGAGAGTGCTGCGTCGGTGCGCCCGTGCGCACCACACCTCGGCAGCAGGTGCTAACACAGCACTGTCCCCGTCGCACGGATCAGGACACGGACACAGAGAAGTGAAGGCCCCTGTGCAGCAGCAGCAAGTGGTGGGCCGCAGTGGGCCCGCAGCCCGGCTCCAGAAACAGCCTTCGGCCTGCACGCGTTGGCTTAGGGAGGACTCTTGATTTGCCCACTACGCTCCTCTACATCACAGCTCACGCACCCCACTGTGCCGCCTGACTGCCTTGCACGCTTGCTGCGGGGCGAGATGAGAGAGATGAGATGTGAGGTTGCCAGAAGGATGGTTTTCTGTCTGTCTGCTTGGGGTTTTGGTGGGCTCCGGCCCTCCCAAGTGCCCTGAATTCTGACAGAGACCGTGTGTGTGTGTGTGTGTGTGTGTGTGTGTGTGTGTGTGTGTGTGAGCTGTAACACCTGGGGCTTATCAGACTTCCTGGGCCAGGTTGATCCAGTCTGGGACAGTGCAGATCTGGGAAGCGGTCACTGAAACTGCCCGAGGCTGGAGCCCTGTGCTGAGGGAGGTAGGAGCTTGGCTTGGGGGAGGACAAGAGGAAGGGCCATTGACCTAATCTTGGTGCTGGTTTTTAGTGCTAGAACAAGTGTGTCCTGAGAGTTGGGAGGTGGGGTAGTTGGGGACTCGAGTAGATTCATCTAGGCCTCTAGTCAGTGTTTTGAGAAGGGTCTCCAACCCCATTGTATTTTTGAAAAAGATTTATTTATTTATGCACACAAGAGCTGTGGTGCAGGCGTGGGAGGGGGAGGAAGAAGATTCACCAGAGACAGAGTGGGGAGCAGAACAGGTGGATTGACTGAAACACACTGCTGAGGGGAGCAGCGGGCGAGGCAGGAGAGGTCTGCCGTGCCATGTGGGCAGCTCCCGGGCCGGGGATCTAACAGTGCTGCAATGGCTGCCAACAGCTTCGTAGTGCTGAGACTGAACCCCTTGCACCGCCAGGGAGGCCTTCCAAGCCCACTGTTAATGGCAAAACAGAAGCATCTTTCCCTTTTTCTGGCCCTTACCCCTATCCTGTTCTCATTCTCTGCTGGTGTGTGACTCCCACTGCTGTGGGGTGGGAAGTGGAGGGACACCGAGGCTTACCGCGGGGGTAAAGGGCTCCGTGGGATCCCACTGGCGCCCAAGTACTCTCTGCCAACTAAAGCCCCTGTGTTGCGCTTAAGCCATGTGAGGCCGCAGGGATTGGGGTGGGGTATGATGAACACGCCCTCCCCGGGGCCAACACCTTCCTCTCCGCCACTCATTGCTCTTTCGCTGACCCAGTGAAGTTGGGGTCTTGGGTTAGGTCCTCGGGTACAGAGGCTGCTCATGTTGATGAGGAAGGGGGACAGGAGCCTCAGAGTGGGAGTCAGCGGACGGGGCCCCACACCCATCGGCCTTTGCTGGCCATGGCAGGCAACGTGGTCTCCCTGGATCTTGGCCCCTAACTGGTGACAGGAGCGCCTGGATGTGGATGCTCTTTGTTAACTGCTAGAAGCGCCCAGCAGCTGGGGACTGGCTGTGGAGACTGTGACTCCGGGCTCAGTACTTCACACTCCATTTAAATTCTGCTCTCTTGAAGGGCTCAGTTCTTCCTCCTGCTGCTTTCGCAGCTGCCGCCCTGCTCTCAGGGAGACCAGGGAGGCCGGGGCAGGGCAGGGCATGGAGGGGTGCCCAGCCGGGAGGTGGGAGGTAGGTCTCCATCGCCGCCTCTCTGCCCCGAGCCTGGCTCCTCCTGGCAACCTGAGCCCCTGGCCTCCCGAGCTGCTCCTGGAATGTAAACCCCAAGGTCACCGGGGAGCCAGCCTTTCCCCAGGCCCTGAATGACACTAGCACGCCTGCACAGGGACAGGCATCCCCGGGCTGGGCCGACAGCCTGGCGTACTGCAGCTCACCGAAGCCCAGCGCCAGCCACCAGGCCCCCCGGCGCCTGTGCAGGGGACTTGGAATAACTCGGTTTCCTGGATCCGGTTCCTCGTGCCGGCACTGACTGTGGCTGGGCTCTGAGGGCGGGGCCGCACCTAAGGTCACTGTCATCCCTGGGGTGTCTTTGGGCTCTTTGATTGTGACTCTCTGTCTGTGCAGCCACCGCTCCACGCTTACCCCATCGGCTTATTTGTTACACTCTGGACACTGCGTGCCCAGTGCTGTGATGGCCTGGGCCTACAGGGGTTAATGACATTGTGGTCCTGAGGCGTACCCAGAAAGCTTTGTGTGTAGGAGTGGGGGGTGAGGTGGGGACACTGGCTTGCACTGCCCAGAAACCTGCGGAAGGGGCGTCAGACAGAGCCATGGAGTAGACAGCGAGGCAAGCACATTCCACTGGAACTGCTGGCTTTGGAGGCCTCCCGCAGGGACAGCTGGGGGAGGAGGGGAGGCCGGGGCCTGGGGAAGGGCCTGGGCAGGAGGGACTGAGAGGCAGTCAACTGACAGGCTGCGAGAGCTGAGGGAGGGCATTTGAGCTCCACACAACTCTGTCAGATTTGTAGGTGAGAAAGATTTCTGAAGGGGTGTGGAGAGCGGTTGGACAGCAAGGAGGGTGGGACCTGCAGGCAGAGGCTACTAACCAGGAGACCATGACAGGTGAGGGTGGGCGCTAAGAAAGTGGCCTTGGGAGAAGAGACTGGCCCAAGTGGTGTGGCCGTGAGAAGAGTGAGGATGTGGTGATCACCTGTGACCCAGGGTGCAGCAGCTTCCCGAAGGGGCTGGCAGGAGCCTGAAGTGGAGCGACACCAAGCTGAAAGGCCGCTCTGGTCAAGCCTGTTCTCCCACAAACTCAGCGGCTGAATCTGAAGTGGGGAGCCTGGAAAGGGATTTGTAAATTACCGTTTTTTTATGAATGTTCACTTTTAAGAAAGTGAGTTGCTAAAGTGAAGTTAGGTCCAAGGCCCACTTTCTATTCTACGGAGGCAGGAGCCCCAGAGTCCGCCTTGCCCAACCTACGAGGCAGGCAGGCGGGCCACCTTCCAGAGACAGGGCCTTGGTGCCCCGGCCTGCTGGCACAGCCGCCCCATCCCTTCCAAGATAGGGAGAGGGGCCTGGATAGCCCTGGTAGAGCCCAAGCAACCAGGCCTCACTGGCCCTTGTTCTTCTCCACAGCAATGTGGAAGATTGGGGGACAGGTGATGGTGATCCCCAACAGAGACAGATTTCTCCCTGAGTCACCCAGAAAACCCAAACTCCGAAGTGTCCCCTCAGATACCAGGTCTTCAGACACTTTGCTGACCCCCAGCTCCTCCCCATCCCCCACCCTCTGAGTCAGCTGCCAACTATTTCCCCTTTGGAGGAGGTAGGTGGCCGGGAGGTTTTGCATAAAGAAAGGAAACTGTCCCACTACCCAGAAGAGCTGAGTCTGGCTAAATGAAGAGCTGGGCAGGGTCACCAGGACCTTGTCCCCTTCCTCCCCTGAGGAGTCCTCCTCTCACTCAGGACCCTCTTCTCAAGTGCTGGCTCCGTGCTCCACATGGAGGAAGCACTAAGTACGTGAAGTTGCAGGAGAGCAGCCTGGTCCCCACTCACGGGGCTCAAGTGCTAAGGACAACTTGTGGGAGTCAGGGGTTCCTTTGGGTCTCAGTTTCCCCATCTGTAAAACAGATCCATCCCAGTCTTCCCCAAGCTGTGGGTACAAGGACGCAAGAGATCCCTCTAGCCATTCCTGCAAACTGTGACTGGGCTTCCAGAGGAGGGCGCTGTGGAGCCAACAATCCACAGCAGCAAATGAGCCGGCGTGGCAGGGACAGCGGGAGTTGGCACGCTCGTTTTCCAGGTGAAAACGATTCGAGTCTGAGCATCTCTTTCCTAGGGTATGAGAGTGTGAATGTGTGAATGTATGAGGTGGGCTTGAGGGGCATGAACGGGTGTTATAGGTGTGAGGTGTGTGTGAAGGTGCAAAAGGTGCAAAAGTGTGGGGTGTGGGTTTGAGAAGTGTGTGTATAAGAGTTTTTTAAAAAATTATTTTATTTTTTTTTGCATGCAGGAGCTGGGGTATAGGATGTGTTTGTGTATGTGTGTGTGTGTGGGCGTCTGTGTCTCCACACACAGAGTGGGGAGCAGAACAGGTGGATCGACTGAAATACACTGCTGAGGGGAGCAGCGGGCGAGACAGGAGAGGTCTGCTGCGCCATGTGGGTCATCTCCCTGGCCGGGGATCGAACTCAGGCTGTCGCGGTGAGATTGCTGGGACTCAACCCCTAGACCACCAGGGAGGCCCATGTGTAAGAGTGTAAGGGCAGATGTAAGGTATGTTGTGAGACTATGGAGCAAGCGTGAGTTTAAGTGAGGTGTGTATGAATGACTTTGAGTGTAAATATGGAAGTGTGCGTGTAAGGTGTGTCTGTGGAAGAATGAGCCGTATGTGGTGTGAGAGACAAGTATGTGTGTTGCCCGACAGCAAGAGAAGGAAGGAAGGAAGAGAGGGAGAAGGGAGAGAGCGAGAGCGAGAGCAGGAGAGACAGAGAAGGGAGCAAGACTTGCTCAGCGCAGTCTCTGTGCAGAGACTGCCCATGCTGGCTACAGTTGTGCAAACTTGCACAGAGCATGCTGGGTAGAGTTTCAGAGAGGTATGAAGTAATCTACGAAAAGCTCACTCATTCTTGGAAAGAGGAATTCTCTGCCTAAGGGCTGTGGCCAGTGTTCCCGGGGCTCTGCCATCAGAAACGCAGGCTCCGGGGGTCCTCTGAGCCTGGTACACACCTGCCTGGGAGCTCAATGGCACTGGGATATTTAGAAAAGCAACTCATAGGTTAACTCATTCAAACAAAGGATTGTATCATGAAAATAACAGAAACTACATGAATTTCACACAGGACACTGGAGACATTTCACCCTTGCAGACAGCTCGCCCCCACCCTTTCCCCAGACACAAGTTCCTGCTCTTCTGTTCTCAGGTGGGGAGAGGGAGGTGTGCAAGGCATGGCCAGAACCATTATAGCACACTTCTGTCCATCTTCCCCAAAACCTGTCTTCTGGCAGCTTCCACACTCTTCAAAGTCTGCTACTGGCCGCCTCGCCTCTCGCACACCACTCCCCACTCCTCTGTGCACTCTGGCACTCATGTCTCCCTTCCCTTGAGACCCAGTTATAGTAACAGCCTCCTCCAGGAAGCCTTCCAGGATCAGCTCAGTCCTCAGGGGACTTTTACGCTTCTGCCCTTACTCATCCATGCACTTCATGGAGTTGTGATTGAGTTGTATCCCCCCAAAGATAGGCTGACATCCTAGCCCCTGGTACCTTTGAATAGGACTCTTTGGAAACAGGTCTTTGCAGATATAATCACGTTAAGATAAGGCCACCCTGGATTAGGCTGGCCCTGAGGCAATGGCAGGGTGGTTCCTGGTGAGCAGAGTGGATGCTGACACACAGAGCGCGAGCCGCCTGAAGACAGTCACACCAGCAGCAGCCGACCCGAGGAAGAGGGAGGGGAGGGCCCCTACCCCACCCCTCAATTTCAGACTTTCAGAATTGTGAGACAACAAACTTCTGTGTTTGAAATCACCGGTTGAAATCACATTTCATTACAGTAGCCACAGGAAATAAACACGGAGATGTTTATCTCCAACCCGCCTGGATCCTTTTATGTGGCCGCCCTATGCCGTCACTTCCAAGTGGAGCTCCACGATGTGCAGCTGATCTCACCCAACAGATAGGGCCAGTCTCTGGAGCTGGGGGCCTCTGGCTTCAGGCTTTGGTGCTGTTCTGAAGTCACCGTGGGCGTGGATGGAGGTCTGGCCCCCAGCCATTCCCCCTACTGCAGCGGGGTGCTCTGTGCACCTCCAAGCCGGGTTAGAGTTTCCTTCCCATCTCGTACTAGCTGTTCCTCCTAGGTTAGGACCAGGGTTCCCAGTTTTCAGTTTCTCCTGTAAGATGGTTGGGAAAAGGCCAACTGTACCGCACCTCCTGTGCAGGAGCTGAGAGTGGGAAAACTACCAGTGTGGTACAAGAGGTTATTAGGGCGAACTCCTCAGGGAAAGGAAACGGAGAAGAGAGATTTCCACGCTCTGTGGTTCCCAATGCCTCGGGCATTCTGCTGGCCAGCTGATGACCCTTCTCCAGAGGCCTGGAGAGCTTGACTGTGTGTTTTTCTGAGGACTCCAACCCCAGCTGGGGTTCGTTCTGACGGTGTGTTGGTGATTCCTCTTCATTTCCTCAGAAGACGATATCCCAGCTCCAGGTACACCTCTAAGCGCAACGCTCCTCCACTTCAAACTCTCAGTAAGCCCCAATTTCCCAAAGGGAGGAAGTTCCGAATCCTTAGCAAGGCAAGGGCATTTCTTGCCCTGCATCATGGCATTTCCTGACCATCTTCCTAGATTCTTCGCTTTGGGTGTTCTGTTCCCCAAATAAGCCAAACCCTCCCTCAGTGGGCTGGAGAGTGCCTCTACCTCGCCTTCTAGAACAAAATCCACAATGCAGCTATCTCCTACTGTAAGTGAGACATTTCACCGAGAGGAGGTAGTTCTTAGCCTTATTTTGCCTGTTTTATAAATAAGAAAACGGGCCTCCCTCATGGCACAAGGGGTCAAGTCTCAGCACTATCAAGCTATTGCCAGCCGCTGCAGCATGAGTTCGATCCCTGGCCAGGGAGCTGACCCACATGGCACAATAGACCTCTACTGCCTCACCCACTGCTCCCCTCAGCAGTGCATTTCAGTCAATCTGCCTGTTCTGCTCCCCAATCTGTCTCTGGTGAATCCTCTCACCCCCCACACCTCTGGACTACACCCCAATTCTTCTATGCATGAATAAATAAATCTAAGAAAAAAATAAGAAAACACATTCAGAGGTTAACCACAAATCCAAGATAACCAGCACATGACAGTTTGAACCCAATTCTCCTGAATCAAGACCTGGCACAGTCTTCCTCTCCTGAGCTGACTCCCTCCTCTTTCATAGTATATTTTGAGATTCATCTTCTGGAAATCTCCCTGCCACCCTCAGTTCCTCTCCACTCTGCAGCCACTGTGGCTGCAGTACCTCTGGGTGAAACTAGCAAAGTTGACACTGATCTCATCAAAGAGTAACTGCGGATCTAGTGCCCTGACTCCCTCCCAGGATGGCACCTGCTGAGAGCAGCACTGTGCCACGCACGTGCCACCTGCTCAGGGCCAGACAAGGCTTTGGGACAGACAGCGGAGTGAAAGCTCAAGGGCAATTCAGGAACACTCTGCTCATTGATGCATCAGGAAGCCCTTCCCAGTCCTCATACTTGTTCCTTGGGCAAAAGCCTCCACCCTTTAGGTCTGGCACTGAGGAAGCCCCTTCCACACCGCAGTGCAGGGGCTTGCCCGTGGGCCATCTCATTTGAGGCAGTGCCGTGCTACGGTCACAGGAATGGAAGTCAGACCTGGTTCCTTCACTTACTAACCCTCAGAATTTGATGAGATCAGTGGCAACTTCGCTAGTTCCACCCAGAGGTACCACAGTGGCTGCAGAGTGGAGAGGAACTGAGGGTGGGAGATTTCCACCTTGGGCAAGTTATAGACCCTCTTCCAGCCTCAGTTTTCTCATCTGCAAAATGGGCAGGAACCACCCGTATCAGAGCTGATCTGAGGATGGAGTCAGATGCTTCACCACCTCGTGGGATGGCACCAGGCTCTAGTCTTACAGATTGGGAAATATGGATGAAGGGGCGGCCCAGGTCTTCCCTCCAGGTCCCGGCTGCCTCCATGGCACAAGGTACAACCACAAGATTTGCCACTGACACTCCCTACTTCCCTGGCTCTTCATTGGGGCACCCCCAAAGTCTCCCCAGAATGGACTTCCAATGGTGCGTTCTCAGCAGCTCCAGCTCCAGCCCTGAGCGGCCCTTGCAGGTTCTCGTTGCTAATGGCCTGGTCCCATCATGGGAAGAGCCTTGAGGGTCGGCTGTTCCCCCAAGGTTCTGACCTTTTAAAATGCCTCGGTCCACATCTCTGGTACCACTCTGTGCACTTAGAACCCCCCCAACCCAGCCCAGTGACTTGGCTTCCTCTTCAGAAAGGCTAGAGGTACCCATTTTATAAACACTTTTCTTGGGGAGGGTGGGAGGCAGCAGTACAGAAATGGAAGTGAGGGCCTCCCTGGTGGCACAAGGGGTTAAGTCTCAGCACTAAGAAGCTATCTGTAGCCACTGCAGCAAGAGTTCGATCCCCGGCCAGGGAATTTCCCACATGGCGCAGCAGACCTCTCCTGTCTCCCCGCTGCTCCCCTCAGCAATGTATTTCAGCTAATCCACCTGTTCTGTTCCCCACTCTGCCTCTGGTGAATCCTCACATCCCCCGCCCCCCACCTTTGGCCTATACCCCAGCTCTTGTATGCATAAATAAACCTTAAAAAAAAAAGAAATGGAAGTGGAAAGAGGCCAGGGCAGGGCTGGACCATGAATGGCTCCCCCAAGGCACTGCTCCACCCCTCAGAGTCTCCAGCTCCTTCAGCCCTTTCTCAGTCCCTTCAGGGAGCTGAACAGAAATAGGTGGTCCAGAAGCACTAGGAAAGGCGCCTCTGCAGTCTGCTCGCCAGGGGGCGCCTGTAGCCACAGGATGCTCTGGGTGGGGAGGCAGGACTGCCAGCAGGTGGCAGTGCCCTGGGGGCAGCGCTAGGAAAAGCTCAGGGATCCAGAAAGGGAGAAACCCCTAGGCTAGAGAGACCCAGGTCCTGCTTGTCCTTGAAGGTTCAGAGGAGGTGCCACCTCCTCTGGGAGGCTCCCGACCCTCAGATCTGGACTGGTGGTCCTGCTCCGTCCTCCACGATTCCCCGGGGAATGCACTGCCTTCATCGCTGCAGCGAGTGCCAGCAAGGCTTTAAAAAACTAACCGGGGGCTTCCCTGGCGGCGCAGGGGTTAAGTCTCAGCACTAGGAAGCTATCTGCAGCCACAGCCAGGGAGCTGAGCCACAGGCAGACCTCTCCCGCCTCTCCTGCTGCTCCTCTGTCTCTGGTGAATCCTCTCACCACCTCCGCACCTCTGGCCTATACCCCAGCTCTTCTGTGCATAAATAAATAAATCTTTTTTTAAAAAAAACAACTACTGGCCATCAGAAGAGGCACCATGAGAGCTAACAGGAGGCTCTTCGAGCTCTTTAGTCAGCGAGCCACGGCCAAGAAAAGAGCTTCAACTGAATGGCTTGGAGGTGACACCCAAGGAACCTGAAGCCAGCTGACAGCACAACCTGCCCTTACACCACACTGGGAGCCGCAGCGCTGGAGAGAAGGGAAATGCGCTGGCTGGGAGGGGGGCGGCCTGGGTGGGGTGGGCGATGGTTTGAAGATGGAACTTCCCCAGAGGGAACAGCCGTGAGCCAGTGGTGACAGGGGGCCCCGCGTTAGCCCGAGAATGCCAGAGAGAAGTTCCTCGGGGTCCCCTCTTCCCATCTACCCACCTCCCCAGGGCCCCCCACCCACACCAGGGTGCCAGAGGTGATAGGAATATAGATTTTAATCATTGTGCTGCTGCTGTGAACCAGAGTGCAATGAATCCAGCCTTTGTGGATTTGGATGCCACAGTGTAGATGAGAAGGTTTCACACAGAAACTCTGGGGCTGTTGGTGACAAGAGGGCCTGGGGGTGGTGGCAGAGGGAACACTGGAGGGGGGAAGCGCAGACCCCAGGCTGGGATTCTGCGCCATCCTTCTTGTCACATTCCTGTCAAGGACCCCAACAGGCAGGGGTCCTTCTTGGCCAAGGATGCTGACCTGGCCCGTGCAGCGAGCCTGACGACCTCCCCACGGCTGCCGGTAGCTCCACGGCGGATTCCTGCTAAGCACATGCCGTCCAGGGCTGGGCCACAGCTGACCACCAAACGAGAGGAAGCAGACCCCGGGGGGAGGAGAGGGGCTTGAGGGACCACCAACCTTTCCCCGCTGTCCAGTCTCAGAGACCCTCAACTGCTTCTGAGCCGGGAAAGGACAGCAACAGCTACTCATCTCCTGGTTCCCAACTGCCGGCTGCCTCCCCCCCAAGACTGGCAGGCGGTGCTGGCAGAGGAGAGGGAGTTGCCCTGAGTCTCCGCTGCCTGAGCGATGATGAGGACTGTCCCCAGAGGTCAGCGGACTCCAACAGGGGCTGGTGGAGTCACCGCCCGGGACTTCTTGCAGCTTCCTGGGGTTGGCTGGGTTTGGAGGTGGAAAGAGATCACTGAGGACCCCGGGCATGATGCCACCCACGGGCGACAGCACTGGCATCCGGGAAGGCGCCCAGGCCGCTTCCTCACGTCAAGAGCAGGATGACCAAGTCCAGGGCGAAGGCAAGGGGCAGCTAGGAGTCGGAGACACACAGGGCTTCCACTGCGTCGCTCAGGCCCTGGCTGACGCCCCCCACAGCCAGGAGGCAGTTCTTGAAGACGATGCTGGAGCAGGCACAGCGAGGGGTGGGCATGGCGGGCAGGACCTCCCACTTGTTCTTCCCCGGGTGGAACGCCTCTGCTGTCTCCAGCACAGTGGGCTGGTTTCCTGAAAGCACCGAGGGAACCGGACCTTTCAAAGGAGTCCAACCACCCACCTACCCTGCAGTCACCCCACCTCCTGCTCCACCGCCCCTCTCCCCGGGAACTCACAAGCAGAAGCCAGGCAAGGCCGGCTCACCAGCAGGCCGCTCCCTCTGTCCTGCCTTCCCCCTGTCTTTTCATGTCCTCAAGGGTAAGCTTTCTCTCTCTATTCCTTACCTTTACCAGAAGTTTCTAGACGTTCCCGGTTCTCTCTTGCCTTTTACTAAAAAGGTGGCCCAGGTGGCCTAGTCACACCCAGCTCTTTTCACGCGTGGCTAAAGTGGAGTTTGTTCCCACTAAGTAAACTCTGGGTGCCCGGAAGCCCATATGTCTCTCACTGTTAGGGTCCTTCCTGCTTTCCAAACACAAATAATCTCTAGGAGAGGTAACAAGCAAAGCCTGACTTCACAGATTAGTTTATTTGATCAGGTTGCTTTGCCTATTCCAAGATAGAGCATCCAGGAATAAACGGTAGGGCAGAGAAAGAAGACCACACTGTCTACACCACACTGATCTCCACTCACTCCTCACGGGACCAGGGACCTGTGTTCAGGACGACCGTGTTAGGTGGGTATCAGCATGTCCCTAGGCTCTCTGGGCCTCAGTTTCCCGTGTGTGTGAGCACAGAAAGACCACACTGAGGCCCATACATGGCTATGTGACGTCTGGGCCAGGAGGAAGGGGATATTTTGATTTCTCTAGAATGAAGCAGTATGCAAGGACTCTCCTGCTCTCGCCGAGTGCCAAGGGCCCAGCAGACACTAGAACCACAGTATCAGCCTGGAAACTCCATCCTTACCAAGTCCTCCGGCCACCACGACCCGTCCGCTCAGAGACCCGGCCACGAAGTCTGCACGCCGCTTCTTGAGGAAGAACGAGCGTTCCATTTTCAGCCAACCCCCTGCAGGCCATGCGCGACAGGACACAGAATTAGAAGCTCCACAGCCACCAAACACGCCCAGCATTCCAAAGGGCTCCTGTTCTAGAAGCGTCTCCACCCCGTCTACCCTTGGTGCTCAGGGCACACACAGCACCTGCCGCTGTCGGACATGGGGGTTCTCTGAGCCCCCCTCTCCCAAGCGTGATGCAGTTCGCGGAGCCCCAACCCCTCTGTGATCCTCTGTTCCGCCTCAGGTCCGCGGCTCCAGCTGCAGAGGCGCCTAACGAGAGGCGTGAGGAGGAGCTGGGAGCTCTGTTTCTCCACCAGTAAAAAACAAGGAAAACCCCTCCCCCGCCTGGCACCATCTAGATATTGTAAGAAGAGACAATAGATGGAAAAGTCATCAGTAGAAACAGCCAACCAGTCAAAGGGCACCCTGTACAGAAGAACGTTTCCCAAGAGGAGCCCCCCAAGCAGAGGGGTGTCGGGACTTCGGAAGGGCTCGCCCAGTGGGAAAGTGGGCGGGGTTGGGGGGGACAGTCAGGGGCCGGCGCCCAGCTCACCCTGCTCCATGTCAAACACGTCCATGGTGCGCAGGAACTTGGGCTGCCGGTACAGCCGGCCCTGCCGCAGGCCCCCTAGGCTGTACAAGCGGTCGTCCAGGGTCACGAAGGTGGAGAAGGCCCGCTTACAGGGGATGCTGGGGAACGTGGTCCAGGAGCGCGTCTCGATGTCGAAGACCTCGAAGGCGCTGACTGCATACTTGGACTGCCGTCCCCCTGGGGGCCAGAGCGGGGCGCGGGTGGGCAGAAGAGCAACCCCTGGGGCCGGCTGGGAGCTCCTTTCTGACTGGTCCTCATTCACACAGAGAGCTCCCTGAGAGGTCGGGGGTCGTGATCCCCCTCCCCATGCTGAGATGACCCTCAGCCACAGCGCTGCTTCCCAGGGGACTGACCCGAGGGGGAGGGGAGGGACAGATGTGGGACAGGAAACCCACCCTTACCCAGCACGTAGATCTTGGAGCCTCGGAGGAAGGAGGTGGCAGCGTATCTCGGGGTGGGCATAGGTGCTAGCGACACCCACATGTCCTTGAGCATGTCGTAATGCTGGAGGTGGTTGTGAGGACGGAGGTCCAGCCCCATCCCACCTGCCGCGTACACTCGGTAATCTGAGGAGAAAGGCCGCACACGCCTCGCTCAGCTCACGGACGCAGGAGTCAGGCCCGTCGGGACTCAGCACTGACCTCGCCAGGTTCTGTCGACCCTCGGACACCAGCGCTGAAGCCAGGCCCCGTTCCCAGGCCTGCTCCGCAGTGAGCCATACAGTGGGGGTGACGCGCCATTAAAAGGCTCTGCCACAGTTTAGGGCCTCCCTGGTGGCACAGCGGTTAAGCGCTGCGCTGTGGAGCTGTCGGCAGTGGAGATGCGAGTTTGACGCCCAGCCGGGGAGAATCCCACATGGCGCAGCAGACCTCTCCTGCCCGCTGCTCCCCTCAGCAGTGTATTTCTGATCTGCCTATTCTGCTCCCCACTCTGTCTCTGGTGAACCCTCTCGCCACTCCACACCTCTGGCCTGTACCCCAGCTGTATGTATAAATAAATAAATCGTTTAAAAAAAAAAAAGGCTCTGCCACAGTCAACCTGGATCTTCCTGAGCCGTGTCAAGCCCACACGCCATCTTCAGTGTCCTGCCCTTGGTTAAGCCCCAAACACTACAGGAGAAGACTGTGCTAAAGCTGGGGCCTGGACCTATTAGTCTTGTCCCTTTCTTTCTCCTCCCCCCTGAAAAGCCAGAGCGGGTGCTAAAGAGGAGGGGGATTCCTCTGGCTCCCTCCAGTAGTGGCCTGTTCCCCACCCTCTCCCAGATTAGAACTCCAGACCTGTCAGGAGCCTTTGGAAATGAGGTCAGCCCTGCTGTCAACGGCCTTGGTGGACTGGAGAGCTGCCGGCCCCTCACCACCGCCTGTAGGGGCGCGCCTTCCTCTTCCCGCGCATTTGCAGGCTCCAGGAGATGCTGCGCTAAATGTGCGAGGACTCACGGAGAAGGACATGAGGCTCTGTGAGTAAACTGCTCTGGCAGGGAGGCCCCTCCCCGCTCTGGGCTGTGAGCAGCCTCTCAAGGCCTGTCCCTGACACGCAGAGGATGGCCAAGGCCTGGGCCCAGGACCTCCTGCGGCCTGCCAGGCACACACCCGCCACCTCCCAGGAACTCATTCCTGCCTGGGAGTCTATCTCCAGGGCTAGTCCTCACCACTCCTTGCTTTAAGGGGTCTTTATTCCCCAGGGGTACACAGGGATAAGTACTATTTTTTCTACTTTCCAAATCGACTGAAAAAAAGAAAAAAAAATCCCAACTCCAGCCTGGGGAGGAGGTGGGGACTGTTAGGGAGATATTTACTTTATCCCAGCGCCAACTCTCCCTCCTCTGTGCCACCCACAGACACTCCTCAGGAGCGAATCCGCCTGTGCTCACACCCCCCTCCTGTGTTTAGTTCTCTCTGGCCCTTCCAGATTCACCCAGCAAGGCGGGGCTGAGCACAGGGTGCAGGGCCCCCATGGCACCCCCATCCCATTACTGAAAGCATCTGTTTCTTTCAATAGATTGTTAGGTCCCTGAGAATTTGCTAATCTGTGGCGCCAGCATCTGCTCCAGGGCATGTAAATGCTTATTAAATTAGCTGTTGAACCCATTCAATGGTATGGTTAAGAGCCTAGACTCGATCATCACCTACTAACTGTGCAACACCCCCCCCCCCACAAGTTAATTAACCTTTCTGAACCTCATATCACTTTCAATGAGAACATTAACTGCACTTTTCTCATCAGACAGGTCCGATGATCAAAGGGGTTAAATGCTAGTTCTTAATCTTTCAGCACCACTGCCTGAGGCTTAGGATGAAAGAGCGCTCTTTCCTCCCGTATTCGTTATCCCGCTTTTATCGCTCTTCCCACAGGTCTCCACACTGCCCAATCCTTCTTTTCATTTGTTTTAATTTTTTTTGTGTAGAAGAACTGGGGTGTAGGCCAGAGGTGTGGGGGTGAAAGTACTCACTAGTGACAGAGTGAGGCGCGGAACAGGTGGATCTACTAAAATCCACTGCTGAGGGGAGCAGCAGGCCAGATAGGAGAGGTCTGCTGCGCCCTACATGGTCAGCTCCCTGCCCAGGGATCAAACTCAGGCCGAGGCAGTGAGAGCACTGAGACTTAACTCCTACGCCACCAGGGAGGCCTTGTCCATCCTTCTTACTGGAAGTTTGTGGTGGCTGTATTGGCAATTCTGCCCCAGGGGATTCTGGGCTCGAGCTTTTGTCTGGTCACCATTGATTAGACCCAGGCTCCTAGAGGCAGGAACCAGATCTTCTGCTTCTTTCCTTCCTCCTTGGGACCTAGAACTGTATCAGGGACAGAGCAGGGGCTCAAGAAATGCTGGTTCCTGGCTGCCATAGACCCAACAGGCAGCTGGGTGGTTTTGCAAGAGAGGAAAAGAGGATGCATCCCCCTACACTTGTCTGAACTTGGGGTCCCTTAATTCCTCTCGGGCCATTTCCCATAAGAGATCATTCCCTTTGTACTTTGTTTAGCAAAGGGCTTTCAGAACCCTGTATGCTCTAGGCTGTACCAGGTTGGAAGAAGGAAATAAAGGCCTTGGAGAAAGCAAAATGAGCATCTAAAACCACTAGGCCAGCACACATACGCCCTGAGGATTTAATGACCCTGGGCAAGAACCCATGCTGGGCTCCACCCACCGGTCTCTGAGCTTAGAGGTTGAGGGTGGGGAGAGGGCCTGGAAATCTGGTTCCTAAGCCTTCCCAGGGGGCCTCCTGATGTTATGGATGGAGTGACCCTTCCCAGGACCCCAATGAGTGTCTGGAGTTGGTGGTACCTGCAAAGCAGACTTCAAAGGGGTGAGGGGCCACTCTGCTGAATGAAGGGGTCTGCAGAGACAATGCACCAGAGCTCGGAATTGCCCCTCTGCCCAGGCCTGCCCAGCCTGGACGAAGTCTGGTGGAGTGGAGCTCTGACATCACCGGGAATTACCAGGCACTTCACTGCTGAGTCTGTTTTCTCATTTGTAAAACAAGGCCAGCGGGTCTCGAGTTTTAGTGCCTATTGTAAAGATCAGTGAGGCTACACTAGTCGCACCCCATTGTAACTGTGGAGAATGCCCCGATGGGTGGTCAGTGTTGGCTTCGTCCCTGCCAGCTGACGCCCCACTCAGCTTCACCCGCCCACAGCCCTGGCCCCACTCGCCTTTGGCCGTGACAGAAATGCCCATGGCGGCCTCTCGCAGCATGCTCCTCTTCTTCCACTTGCCCTCATCGATGTTGTACATCTCCACGACCTTCAGGGGCAGCTGGTTGGAGCCCACGCCCCCGATCACCATGATCCGCTTCCCCAGGGCGGTGATGGCCACGCCGGCTCTGGCCGTAGGCAGGGGGGGCAGGGCTGTCCACTGGTCGGCCTCGGGGGCGTAGACCTCAAAGCAGTCCATGGGGACGCCATTGTCGTCACATCCCCCGATGGCATAGACCTGCCCCCCGGTCTCCAGCAGGGAGCAGTACACTCGGCGGCTGGGCAGTGGCGCCAGGCGCTTCCACTGGAAGTCCTTGACGTTGGGCACCTCCATGGCCGCCCCGGGGACCCCGCCCGCCGCGCCCCCGCGCGGCCCGAGCGCTAGGGCGCGGGAAGGTGCGAGCCCGGGGGTCCGCGGGCTACTCCGCACCCCCTTTCGCTGCCTCCATCTCGCTCTTATGCGCCGGCTCCCGCCCGACCTCCGGCCAGGGCCCCGACGCCGGTCAACGCGTCACCGTCCCTCAAGACTCAGCGGTTCGGCGGCGTCCACGCCCGGCCCTGCGGGAGGAACCGGACGAATCAAGGGCAGTCGGGGCCACGCGCTCTCGCCTCCCGGCGCCGGCGGGCGCGCTCCGGGCTCCCACCCACCCCTCGCCAACTTTAAAGGGAAGGCGGGCCTAGGGCGCCACCCCGCGGCCGCATCAGCCCGGTACCGCTTTGTCCCGGCCCCTCCCCGCCGGCGGGTCTCGAACCAGCACGCGGGGGGCGGGGGCTCTCTAGGGTGCGGGGCGCTCGGCGCCCGCGGGCGTAGCATGGAGTTAACACCTTTGGGCGCCCACGCCGCCCCCACGCCCGCCATCTCCCGCCCACGCCCCCTTGCCACTTACACAGCCAGGCCCCAGGAGCGCGGCCGCCGGGCGCAGACAGCTCATTACCCGAGAGCCGGGAGCCCCCGCCCGGCGGCGCGGGGAGCGAGGGAGAGGGCGCTCTGTCCTTCCCCAGGCCGAACGCCGCCGTCAGACTTGCCGAGCAGGAGAGAAATGAGCAGCCGGAAGAAGCAGCGGAGCCGCCGGCCAGCAGAGAGCCGGCGAGCCTGCCGCACACGGTCCCCCCATGGCCGCCACACCTGTGCAGGAATCCGCGCGCACCCCGCGGCGGAGCGAGCCGTGACCTCTTTACATAAGCGCGGGCGGCGTCCGGCGGCGGGGGAGGGGGCCGCAGCGGGACGTGCTCGCCGTGTCCACCGGGTCAGGGAAAGCGGGCACTAGAGCCGGGGACCCAGAAGACAGGACCAGACCCCCTCCGGCGTGGGGTGGGCGGTTTGTGAGTGTTTGTTTTGGATGAGGAGGCGGAGAGTCCAATTACCCAGTTTA